>JAYECN010437675.1:0-51750 GCA_035222435.1 Microcambeva ribeirae | reverse complement strand
ATGGTACACATGGTGGTGGTCCCCCCACCCCCCCCCCCCCAAAAAAAAAAAAGCCAGAAAACCCAACTACATATGATTAGATTATCACGAGAAATGCAGTGCAAATGGTAATCACATGTATGTCACTGGGGCTAAATATAAACGCGTCAGGGCCTCCCATATGGAGAAAGTCCAGCTGATTTTGATAAGATTTTACTTTCAGTTGTTGATTGAAAGTTGTCAGTCCAGCTTAAAGGTATGTGGTGACACCTTCATCATAGTTCTGTGAGCAAACGCTCATACCCCCCATCAAAATCATCTTAATCACAGAGACGGATGGCAGCTCAAGGCTCTAGACCCCCCAGGCTTCACAGTCGCTCTTTCTACACAGTTTCTCACTGGGTCCCTGGCAACATTACAGAAATTTTCTAAGCTCGCATTTTGCAGATCTTGAACTTGTACAGCACCAACTCCAGGCAAGAGGAACATGTGGTCCTATGAAACTATCCGGTTCTTAAAAACCAAAACATATGCTGCTAAAACTTCCTCTTTCCTGATTAATATTCTTTAAAATTCTCAGCACTGTTCACGTGATAGAAAAGCACCTCTTCTCTTGCTGTTGGAAAGCCAAAAGACAGTCTGGTCTGACAGATCTGCTGCAAGGATAGGACATTACAGGGGGCTGTGTTACTAGCGTATAAGGAATCTGTTGCTTTCAGGAAAAAAACAGCAGTGTTGGTGCAGGGGATTCAGCGCACAGGGGCCACGCTGGCTGCCCACAGGGTTTTAGGAAGGGAGGGCAGTAACCGTGGGCTGTTACTTCCTATAGAAACACTGCTGTCCCTTGGCTAGGAAGTCACTAGTCATGCAAAGTCAGGTGCTATATAACACAGATTGACAAAAAGTGCTTAGTGTTTGCACGAGGCCTGCAAACGCAAGGCACATCTGCCCTTACCAACGTACAGAGATTTTAAACCTTACAAAAAAAGGATCTGGCGATTATGTCAGAAACAGGGGAGAAAACATGGAAAGGAGCCATGAGACGAGATGTGTTTTCCTGCCCCTCTCAGGCGAGTGTCCTCAGCATGCAGTTGCCGAGCAAGGGCCCCGCAGCGCCAGAGCCTGGAGACACTACTCCCCTCTGCCGTTGGCTCTCCACCTGCACTGCCTCCATCCCCAGGGCCGCGGGAACTGGACCCACGGGGGCACTTCGGCCCCGGCATTTCACGGCTTAGCACCTCAGCTGAGCTGCTGATAAAGGCAGCAGGAGCAGAGACATATCTGCCGCGCTCGCCTGGCCGCAGCGCGCGGGCCGCTCGCACGGGCTAGCGCACACTGAGCGGCAGCAGAAGGGACGCCCTCAGCACCCTACAGGGCTCTTCTGGCCCTTACTGATCTGCACATTTTCACCCATTATACAGGAAGTGCTGAGATTTCTTAATGCTTGCCAAATATTGAAAGAGTAAATGTTAAAAAAAAAAAAAAAAAAAAAAAAAAAATGTATTTTTTACCCTGAAAATAACTGCACTGGTATGAATATAATACTGAGTTTACATATTGAGTTTACAGTAGAGGTTAGGCACAGGTAACCAAATATGAATTAAAATCTTTGCAAACTGGCCACATTACAGCAAGCCTGAAACTCAGGAAAGCCCCAGCTAAGAACTGCATCGTCAACAATTCTCCTCGCAGCCCACGTGGTGCAGCCTGGGGAAATCCTGCGCAGCGCCCACAGCACATAGCGAGATAGGCACCTTCTTCTCTACCCGCACCCCATAAACGCAGAAAAAGGGAGTGGAAGTTCAGTGGGGACTGGTATTTCTGCACTGTTACATAACTGCATCCTACCTTGCCCCGTTCCTCCCATGCTCAGCATGATTGAGCCCATTTGGAGGCCGAGATACTGAGACATGGCAAAGGTATGTGGCTCACTCCCGGCTACACAGCAGCCCGAGAGCAGGGCTGGGAGGAGCAGATTCTGCAGGTCCCAACAGCCCCTTTGCCGAACGTCTGCGGGGCTCCACATGCCTGCCATTCTTTGCATATACTTCTCAAAACCTGAAATACTGTTGCATCACAGGCTGACCGTTGCATTTAACTCAGCACCTGCTTCCTAGGGACCCTTCTGCCATCCACGTGCACAGACAGACATGGTGGCTGCTTCTCAGTTTTGTTTCAAGATGATTTAAGATTCCTGGAGATCATGCCCATCACATCCAGCATATTCACTGACGAGCAATTTTTCCTATCCATGGTCTTCCTTAACCACAGACTTCACTGAAGTGTCATCGACTGAGTCGCCTATTCTTCTAAAATTCTGCAGTAGATTCCATTTACTAATACTAACAGGAAATCCCATGAATCTGCCTCATGCCCTTTCACTGACTTCACAAATCCAATTGATACAGACAGAGCCAATTTCTGAAACTGCAGCTGTCCACACTTACAAAGCTCTGACTGTTAGATAAGAAAGTGCCAGCTGGAACAAGAAGTTTCTCCTACTACTAGATGCCACACTCCTAGCCAAGCGGGCAGCTGTCAGCTTGGGTGGCGACAAAGCTGCATAAATGGGAAACCCTTAGATCCAGTCCCTTACGCTCACCCTAAAGCCACAGAAAAGTCCTGCAGCAGGGAAAGCGAGCAGAGCTCAGCCTCCAAAGAATGCGATTGCACTTGTCTCCGAGTTTCCAATTCCCTGCATACCACTGCATTCCTTATGGGCCATCGGAGCTGGAGCCTGTACGCAGGCCAAAAAGCTGCGCCGGCCCCTCCTTTGACCTGAGAAAGGCCACACTCTCAGCCCCATTAAGAGGGGAGCTCCGGGTCTCTTCAACTCTGAGCAGTATTCACAGGGTTTACGGGTGGCTTTAGGATGATTTTTCACGGCTGGTTTTAAACCTTGCATGAGTTTTAATCTCCATGTATGACCGCAGAGCCGCAGATGTCCTAGCAAAGGGCTGTGGGGAAGCAGTCTGGGCGCAGCCCTTTGGCTCCTCACCCAGTTGCGCCCAAGGGCGCCGTGCAGAGGCTGCCACTGCCCGGTATCGCCGCAGTCCCCAGGGCAGGGCACGGGAGGAGGAGGAGGGGAGCTGGTGGCTCCGCTGCTGCCATCAGGGCCTCCCGCTGCGCCAGCGCTACTGATGCACCCGCACCTGAAGTCATCATGTAATTTGATTTCTATTTGCAAGTAGCACCATGTCCTGTATTTGGAAAATGAATTCCAGAGACAAGGAATAGGCATTTGCTTACAACAGAGGTGGGCTCCATCTCACTGTATTCCCCACCATTCCTCCAGGACACTCTGGTCTGCTCCGTGTTATGGGTCAGTCTGCAAGCTCCATCCCCTGGCCACTTGCTTGCCCACAGGCAGCCACAGGATCCAGCTGGATCCCCACTGCAGCTTCACCTACCCTCTGTCTAGCACACAGATGAGCAGAATAACAAGAAAAACATCTCTTCTTTATAGCCAGCACTTCCCATCCGTGGCTTTCTATGGGATTTCTGTTTTAAAAGCTATGGCACAGAACCGCTCCGTGATGTAGCTGGGGTCAGGAAGCAGAACTTGGCTGCTGTGGGCTCCTTAGTGAAGCAAAGGACACAGACCCTGATGCCCGGGGCAGCGAGTGCCCCTGGGCTCTCCCTTCGGCAGCTGGTCCGAGCGCGAGAGCGGCTCAGCAGCTGCGCGCGAGCTCTCCGCGGAGCTGCCCAAAGAGCCGCTGCCAGCTACATTCTGCAGAACTGCTTTTCAACATTTGCGTATCTCTCTTTTTTTCCTATTTGGGAGGTTAGGCAATATCATTTCATTCAGAAGACATAAGAAAACCTGAATAAGTCATTTACAAGACTTTGAACATCTTCAGTGAATCTTCAAAAATTACAGACGATTTTATTTCTTCTCTAAAATAAGACATTTATCTCTTGGAAAAAAAAAAAATTACTCATGCATTCAGCTTTACAGTTCTCCTGTTTCTGAATCCCTCAACTTCTTTTCCAGAGATACCTCAGCATCAATCTCTCTTCTTGTACATCCCCATGTCAACCACTGGCTGAATTTTAAAAGAGTTTTACAGCTCTCCTCCTTTGCATGGAGACTTTCTTTAGATTTTTAATCTTGTAACTTTCCCGCTATAAAAGAATCTTTTCAAAAAAATGGTAGATGGCATCAGTTGGGTGCTTTTGCAAAAATGAATATCATAGTCCTCAATGTTTTAGGATAAGCTGGAAAGAATATTAAACCAGTAGCCTTTAACAACTTTAGGTTAGGTATGAGCATGACAGAAACTAAGTTAAATCTAATATACCAGCTATACTCACACATACTACTAGTTTTCAGGCAGCTCAAGCCAGTAAGGATAGTAGGTAGCCCGTACTTCTCATCCTACAGCCCAGAATTCATTAAAGAATGTAAAAAGCCATTCATTAAAGCACGTAAAAAGCAAACAAGCAAGCAAGCAGACCAAAAATCTTCAGCTGAGCTGAGAAAAAAATAAAAAAGGAGAAATACTGGGTGAATACGTTTGTGATACTCTTAACTATACACTCCTTTTGCTTCCTATCCTCAAAGTCTTTACTATGATTTCCTGAATGGGAAAAGTATCTACAGGAAAAAGGCAATAGATAAATAAATTATGAAAACCTAAATGGTAAATATAACTTTTTTCTTTCCTTTTTTTTATTTTTTATTTTTTTTTTAATGGAAACTTTATATACAGATCCACGAAAGTTATGTCTATGGAAAGTAGACTGTGGCTTTGTGGGCTTCTTAATATAAATGTCCCTGACATAAAAATTACCGTTATAGAAGACTATGTGGAAGGCTTGGAAAAAATATCCTTGCATGCAGACCTATGTGAACTGTTTAATAGCTAGGGAGAAATTTCCTCATGTTTTTGGATGGCAGCTTTCTTTCCGCTCCCTACGCCCCCCCGCCACTCTTTGGGGACTTTTGTCTCTTTTTGCCCAACTGATTGCCGTGTTGTTTTAGAGGGGGCAGCTGAGCAATCCATTTGAGTGCTTCTCTTTCCCATGGAATAAATCCCCCCAGCCCTCCTGCTGCATCCTCACAGAGCTTGCAGGCCTTTCTTTGGGCATTCTTTCAACAACGCTGTAATTGCAACATTAGGAGAAACAATTAGGACGAAAGGGAGCGGCTTCGGTATGCCAGGCCTGCTTAATAACTTAATTAAACAAACAGAAATATAATGTAAATATTTCCTATCTTTAATTCCTAGACATCTTGACAGAGAGAATGCTGCTGAAGCGAGATAAAATTATTGAAAACCTTTTCAATTTCTCCATACCTGATCATTTCACTGTCTTCCCACTCCTACCCACTTGTAATATTTCACTTTTAAGATTTTCAGATCCAACCATCAGACAGAGAAAAATGCATTGATGGAAATGAATACTCCAGATAGTCAAAAATGTTTATAATTGGAAAGGAACCATGAGGAGTAAATTGCTCTGTAATTTATAACTGCAGATTTCCTTCCTCAAATTATTTTCATTCAGCAGTTTTCTTTGAGAACTTTTACAGTTTCGAATGTTTCTGAAAAAAAAAATGCAGGAGATCCTTGGATCATATTGACTTTTGGCACGTACACGTACTCAAAGACTGTGCCCCTACTGTATGGCTTTGCACTGAATAAACTCCAGTACCTTTAATACATTTACTCCTGATTTACACTAGTTCAACAGAGAAAAGGCTTAAACTTATTATCAGAAAACAATCCGAGTTTATTTTCACGGAGGAATTTTCTTTGGCTTCAACACCACAGAATTCTGAAAACAACCTGTTGCTCATAGTTATTCTGAAAGAATAATAAAATCTAATCAGCCACAGTGATACAATTTTGAAACAACAGCAGGCATGATAACACCCAGGTCAAGGATAGCAAAAAAATCTCTCTAATCCAGAGTAACAATTCAAAGTTCCCTTCAAACTGTGGATACAAATCCCATGGCTAGCAAGATACAACTGCTTTCTACCAGGATCTCAGCTCTGTTCACAACCTCTCACTGCTACTGAAAGCAACAGCCAGAGAGCAAAGGCACAACACCCACTCCCTGCTATGTTGGCTCCTAGGACAGACTGGAAGCTCCTCATGGAGAAGCCTCCAAGCGCTCCTGGACCTCAGGAATACACTCTCCAGACTTCGCAGGCAACAGATGAAAAAGGAAATTGCAGTTGCAATAATTATGGTCAAAAATAGATCTTTTGACAATGACTTCCTTCATTTCACTGTCTAGGCCAATGTTCCATAGACAGTCTCTCTCTCTCTTTCTTTCATGCATGCGTATGAATGTGACTTTACGTGCCACAAAATCTAAGGTAAATTCTGCCTGACATCTCCTGTGATTTCCCTGCACCCACGTCTGGCCGAGCGGCTCTCCAGCATGGCACAGCACGTGGGTATCTTTCAGTTAGTGGCATGACCTTGTTCATACGTGCTACTGTCACTAAGTTTATTGCACAGTGCCAGAGCAGGCCCCTCTGGGCCCGGACGCTCGTGTGCCGAGTGCTGCAGGGACGCACACAGCCCGGCCACGCAGCCCAAGGGATCTGCCCCAGCACCTCCGCCCAGCCCACGTCCAAAGATCAGAGCTACCACTTAATTCCACGTTACAGATACGCCCAAAAGGGGTAAAGAAGAAAAAGAACAAAACTGATGAAACTCAGTGTTGATACAGACCGTAAGTGTGCAGAACTTTAGAGCTGAAAATTGATTTAATATCAAAAGGAAAAATACTTTGCCGAAATCATGCTTAGTCAGTAATCCTCACTGTGCCTTTAACATTTGTCTGTCCTCAGAAAAAGTGACCCTGGGCTCCCTGCCATTATTATGTGCATCTTTCCCCTCTTCAGACCTATTCTTGTTTCTACTTACTGCTCTCAATTCCTTAAAAATAAAGAGTTTATATTTATCTATATAGTTATACACACATACTCCATGCAATTTCCTCAGGATACGGCTCTTCCATGCTGCATAAACTTCCTTCCCTGGACCTCTCTAGTTCTGTCATTCTTTTTGCTACTGTCCAGGGTGCAGCTGTCAGGGGCAGGAAGCCCAAAACTCCACTGCTCAGACACAGGCTGATGAAGGTCAGGCAAAGGGGAGCCAGTATCTGCCGCCTCCCGCCACCCACCCCTTGCACATCGAATAACCAAGTCCCCAAATAGCCTGGTGGAGTTTGCAAGTGCCAGAATCAGTGGAGCAGCTGGTGTTAGTGAGGGACAACCCTGTCTTTCTCAAAAGGAGCACCTCAGAGTACGGCCCTTCAAAGACATGGCAGAAGGCAAAGTGTATGGCAGGAAGGCCACAGGCACTCAGGTGACAGCCCCTACTATGTAAAAGTAGGCTGGGCCATCATGGTGATGGGGCTTCTTATATAGGTCATATATATATATGGATATGCCAGAATATTGCAGTTGCTAAATTATTGCAAACGAAGAATTAAAAATAGTAGTAATCTTTTTTTTTTTTTTTTTTTTTTTTTTTTACATTATAGATACAACCTCTTCCAAAGACTTGTAGGTGTATATTTAGATTGTAAACTGGATTTTACTCCCCCCCCGATCAATCTCGCTTTAATTTTGAATAGAGAACTAGAGAATTAACATAACACATGCCACTGAAAACAGAAGGAATTTGAAATTATGTGAATTCTGACTCATTCTGTCAACATATGCACAGGCAGAAAAAATCATGTCATGGTTACTGCTGCTGGCCTTCAGGTTTGTAATGGTTCAATACAGAGCCCTCTCATAGGAAGATGAGGAAAAACTGATGATGAAATGCCAACTGAAACAAGGAAATTCGGTGAAAGTTATGTGCAGAAAAAGGATAGTGTAACTGTGCAGACTTCAGAGAGATTGTTTGAGGCTGAGAGCGCCCCACGAAATTCAAAAGGATCATCTTAAATCTAATTGCTCATCAAAATGTTTCACATAAATGAATCATTATGACTTCTGAAGGGTGAAAATTGCCATCCAGTAGGACTAGGTTTGAACTGTGAAAAGGTGAACTGGAACTGAAGTGAATTTTCCCACACTTAAGAAAATGTTTATATCCTGTGGTTTCATTTGGCCAGTTTTAGAGAAAGAAGTCAGCTACAAAGTTTGAACCTGGAACCAAATTTCATCACAGTCTGAAGTTCTCTAATCCAAGGGCTTGGTTAAAACCCATTTCTGTAGACATGTTTGTGTTCATATAACAAAATATCACCAGTAAATGTTACCAAAGACAGATTATACAAGGTGCCAAGTACTTTCAAGAGATACAGAATGCCTTTACCTCCCCATAAGCTTCAGATACAATTGACGGGTATCACAAGCTTAGTACCTCGCAGGATCTGACCCATCTAGAGAAAACTCCACTGAGTAAATAAAGAACCAGATCTGTAATTTCTATCAAACTACAATTAGTGGCATTTCCTTTTGTAATCTCCAAAACCGAAGCAGCATGAAACCCTATCGTTGGAGCAATAGCATAATTATTATAACACAAAACTCTTAAAACTGTCCTGTATTTTCCTTTGATGCTGGAAGAAGAATAATTAATTCAAAGACATGCAAAAATTAGTGGAATTTAAAATACCAAACAAATGCAGTCTAGTCTTGTCAAGTGTGCCTTTTTAAGACATTTCCTAGCTTGCCCAACCACAACGGAGCCCCCACAGCTTTTTCACATCTACTCTCCAGGGCAGTTAGATTATCCTAGACTACAGCAGGATAATTACACCACACCAGTTAAAATGGATGTGACTTAAAGGGCTCTTTTCTAAAGGCTTGCTTTCTTCCACTCCAAGCCATGCAGAACATAAATGTAACATTGCATCTCAAAATAAAAGGGGGAGGACAACAGGATGAAATTATACTCTAGAAAATCATTTCACTGCCCAAACCCTTCTGAATAGGACACCTGTATGTTTTTCCTTTGGATGCAAGGTCAAACATACAGGTACAATGTTGTTGCCCAATAATTAGCATAAATTTTCAGCAAACTATCCAACTGGTCCCTCTTCAGCAGTGCCTAGTGGGGAGGTTTTAGCCAACTTATCGCCCAGGGGCTGCGCCATGGGTTTCCCCTTATTCCCACTGAATACTTATGCCCCAAATGCTAGTGCAATTTATATTTTATAGTTTACAATCTGTAACAAGTGCAAGTCCTTAATGCAAGTCCTTTGCCATTAGTCCTTAAAGCAAGACTCATTTTTTTTTTCCACAGGACAAGGCACATTCAGGAAGTAACAGCATCCCAAATACTCAGTTTCTCCTAGGACAAATGTTTTTGCAAGCTGACTTAGTGCTCAGCACCTGCGATCTAGGACTAGGGGACCTAGCCCCCTTTGCTGGACCTTAGGCCATAGTACAGCACTAGGCCAATGTGCTGCTTAGCCTGAGCGCGCGTCCGCGCTGCAGCCTGCCCACAAGGAGGGCTGAAGAGCAAGGTCTGTTAGCTACACGTTGGGCAGCGTGGCACGAAGACGAGGTCCAGCTAGCCCTCCGTGTATTCCTACCTCTCGGGAATGATTCCCAGCTGCTACCTGTCCCATGCGCTTCAGTGGTCACAGCTCGGACTTGCCTCCTCTATCTCTTTATACGGTCCTCATTTGCCCTAAACTACAGAAATTCCACAATTTATCTTAGATTTCGTCTTAGTTTCTTAAGGTTTTTTGGACATCTTCATCTGACTTGGCTTTGGTATATAACATCTGGCAAGAAGGGTTTTTGACACCTACTACTCAAGGAGCGAATTCTTTTGTGATGCTGGTAGCTTCCCTGGGCATTATTCAGTATCATGCACAACGCTTCCTTTTTATTCCTTCTCCTTTGTATTTTTGCTCATACACCTAAGTTCTTAAAGCTTAATAAATGCTGTCTTTCAAACCTGTAGACATAATCTCTGACGCAAACATTCCTAAATTCTATTTATACTGAACTTCAGCTATCATCAGTGTCCGAGTACTTACATAATTATTACTTCCTAGTATATTAGTCTCTTAAAAGCTTATTAAACTGATATTTGTTATATTTCTCTGCCTTTCTCAGAATCTATTTTTTCCATAATTTACAACATAGGACCCAAAAGGCAGGTACCGTTTATTATCCTAAGGCAAAATAAGAAAGCATAACTGAGCTTCAGGCTGCCAATATGAAAGATACCGCTGCATAACAGTAGCAATGCAGTGACACAGAAATATTGCATGAAAGTTGGAGTATGGAAGTTGGTATGGCTCTGCCTTGGCTCTACCTTGCTCCATACCATAGTATGGCATTATATTGCCCATACAATATGCGGTGGGAATCCATGGCTTGCTAAGCATTCACACATTTTTAATTAACTGATACTTACACTGAGTATTCTGAGGCCTGCTGATGGAAAGGATCTATTTTTCTTACACTGTAACTATAGTAGATTTTTAGCTTTGGCAAATACATGCCTAAAACTCAAAAACAAACAAACCCAAAGCTGTCCTTTAAAACTTCCCTTTCTCTTCTGCTTAGGCTGGCAGTTGGTAAGGTTGCATTTAGGAAAAAGCTCCCTGGTAAAAGCACCATTAACCTCAGTTACAGTCATTTTTTGTCCAGCCACTGTTATTGATCCTGACACTAACCTGATTCCTGCGAAGTGGCCCCAGGGTTTAGGTAAACTCTAGAGTGTAATATCACCTTTGCAATCTACTATATTGAATTATATTTTCCAGAACTCTCTAACTAGGGCAATATGACTGGACAGAAAGCCATACCCAGCATATGTCTTGTGAAAGAATACAACAGTGCCGAGTTCCATTCAACACATAACTGTGAATAACCACAAGTAAAGGACATTAATCATGTTAAACATTAATTTGCCTTTGCAGCATTTTGTTTGAGGAGCTCCAAAATAGGCTGGCCATTTGTAGTGGTCTACTAGGAAGAGTCCCTGACCCCTCTTAACTCTCAAGCTTGCTAAGGAATTATCTAGAGCAAAACTTGGCCCAAATCATGCCGGGGGCATTTTAACTGTATAGCAGCACAGGTGACCAGGGACATTCATAGCACTGTCTCATTTCCTAGCTGACTTAAACTCAGTGATTTCATTTAGATAAGACATATTCTCTATTTCCCCAAATCATTCCATTAAAAGAAATGACAGTAAAAATGCCGTAAGTAAAAATTACTTGCACAGGTAGTTGCAGAAATGACCCTTGAACCTTTTCAAGAGCACACGCATCAGTGCTTCAGTTCAAATCAGAGGTATATTTGTGAAGTGAACCTTCCCATTGGCCCAATCTACCACACTTCGGTTCCCATCAGAGGACAGTCTTGGAGACCAGGGACTTCCTTTTAGACCAAACTAAACTGGAAGATGCACTTCAGGACGACACCTAATCCTCCCCAACCAACAGCAGACATTCAGTCCACAAAACTGGCCCCACTCACAGCTAATCCAAAGTGCAAGTCCTGCAATGCAAAAACCTTAGCCTTCAGCACCAACCTAGGTCTTGCTCCCATCCTGTGGCACTACCTGCTACCACAGTCACAGCCTTGTACTCGAGGTCTCTGCCATTAAAGCCTGTATGCTAACTGTTCTCACGTACCACCCCAGGGAGTCAGAACACTGCCCCTGCACAGATTAGCAAGCCAGACTCTACTAGAGCTGGGAGTCATTCAGTAACTTGAAGGAATGAGGGATCTCTCTGCTTCAAGCCTGTAGTGCCCTCTAGTTTGACTCTCTCTTGAGAAGAGACTAGGACCAGTTCTCCTGGCCCTAGGACTGGTTCCACACTGGACTAAAATGCTAATACTGGTCTCTAGCACAAGTGCTCCTGGTCATAAGTGAGTGGCTTCCAAGGCTGTCAGAGATGCTCGTCATCCAGACTGCAAGCTCCAGGCTTAGCTGTTGCAACTTTCTCCTGTATTTTGTCTTGGAAGGTTCAAAAGACGACTTGCAAATAGCAATCCATAAATAAATTCAGGACTAGATCCTATCAGTATGCAAAGTCAATGCATGTAGTTTCATAAAACGGGTGAAAAGGGGGAGAAAGTTGCAAATGTATTTGATACTTCCAAGTTTAAATGTCTCAGATTCACCAGAGATTTCTCCAGTTTCTATTGTACATATTTCCCAAAATTTCTGCATCTGATTCAGCTCGTTCCGCTGCACAAAACAGCTGCATTGCAGGAAGAATGGAAGAGTACAGTGGTGAATCAGGCCCTTTATGTGACACCAATGCCTTACTATCTGGCCTACTGCAAACTACCTATTGAAACCATGACAGCAAACACTATGCTCTATAGGGAGCATTTGGAGGATCATGCTCTAAGTATAGGCCATATGAAGAGGTCTTTTGTTCGGGAAAGCAAACTGTATGCTATTTAGTAAGCCACGCTCCAAATATAGCATCGATAAAGCCCAGCTAAAATCAACTATTGCCTAAGCAGCATTCACAGATTTTGTCTGAATTAAGCACGCTTGAATCTTTGGGCTACAATGCATCCACTCAGCTCTTTCATAGGCAGACAGTTCATGCAGTAACAGTGTAGGCTGGGCCTGGGTATCGGGCAACGCGCAAGAACTTGAGGCTCCAAACGGGGAAGGGGGGAAAAAAAAAATAATAATAAAAATAAACCATATGGAATCCACACTCAGATGCCTTTAAAACAACCACAAACATTCTTGCTGCCTCAAGCTGCAAATGTCATGAAACAATTACTGGGCTGGGGGACTTCAAAGGTTCACTGAGAGCAGCAGTTTTATTTTTCAATCAAACACAGGAATAGGGCTTTTTTTTTCCTCCCTCTCCTGCTTGCTCTCTCTTTTTTCTGAATGAAACAGCGCCCAGGCTTCCTGATTTCAAAAACCTTGTTCCGCTTCACTTGACCACTCCATAACCTTAAGAGAAGCTCAAAAACTTCAAAACGAAACTGTGAGTCATATGGAATGAAAAGACATTCTTATATTTCATTAAGGTCGAGAACGGCCACATGCCTTATTTGCAAAATTTGCATGAATGAGCTCTAAGAGCTTGCAGCTGACCCATGGTGCAAACGTAAAGGAACTCTCTTAAGCTTGAATTTGCACAAATTCCTATTTGCTTAATCATTGATTCTGGAATATGATTGGCAATTATTGCTAGGGGGTTGAAAATGCATAATGCACAGAAAGGACCAGCCTCTTGTTTGCCACTGGCTCTCCTATTGAAGAGCATCTTCCCCCCCCCCCCCCGCTCTTTTTCTGCATTTTTGCACACCTACAAGCTTTTATTTCCCTGCCTGCAATTCAGCACAGCAAGGAATTTACCTCAGCCCTCTCGCAAGGGCTGCAGAGGCGCTCGCTGCCTCCTGAGTCACCGCTGCACAAAGCCCCAGTTTCCTGGGGCTGCAGCCGGCGGGCGCGTTGGGCGGAACAGATGCGCACGCAGCAGCGCCAGCCCTGGCCACCCGCACAGAGCACGGAGCCCAGCGAGCAGCCGGAGCTGCCCCTGGCGCCCGGAGCGCAAGGAGTTAAGCTGGCACTGACCCCTCAGTACAGAGTCATGCACACAACACTCCCGCAGGAATAACACGCTGCCCCTTTGAAGAGAACTGAGTCAGATTGTTCAAACTGAAACTGAGTCAGTGCAGCAGCAGCGGTCACTGGAATGGCATCCCCACAACTGCTGCGGGAAGGGAGGAAGCTGCCTGACCGCAACTGCCTTTGTGCTTATTCTAGCTGTTTAAGTTCTAAAAACCACAAAACCCCATTTGAAATTCCACTGTATAGCAAGGTTTGTGTAATGAGGTTACAATTCATAATAGGATCATTGAAAACTGAAACAAGCAGCATTAATATGTGGACTGCCTGCAAGCAGCTAGCGGCGGCATGATGATGTCATCTTTAATTAAAAGTCTCTCTCTGTTTGATACGCTAAAAACAGTGCAAATCGGGGAATCGGCACTGATCCCATCCATAGGAAAAGACTGTCATCCCGCATCGCAGTCCCGGGGAGTGCCCTGCGAGCCATATGGCCTGGCTTTAACGGAACTAATTCCCACGTACTGGGCCTGCGTCACGCGTATCAGGATTCTGCTCCCACGCTGAAAAGCCATTAGGCGGGACGGGGGAGGAGGCGCGGGCCTAGCTCCTTGGCCCTGGCTCCTCCATGGAGTGGGACACGACCAAGGCTCGCGAGGGAACCCACCCTTTCTTCATAACAGCCGGGCCGAGGAGCTCCAGGGGCTGCTGCAGAGCCCTGCACCGCATGCGGATCAGGCACCAAGGCCCCAGGCAGCCAGGCCTCGGCCCCTTGAACCACAGTTTTGATGAGAAAGACTTAATCACAGTCAGGCAGATAAGAATTGTAAGATCGGGCCTTATCTGAGTAAGAAGGAAGCATGTCACAGCGTGGGAGAAAAGAGTGGAGAAAAAAAAAAGAAAAAATTTCAATAGAACTGACATTTCTTTGTCCTACAGTTATCTCAGAGTTAATTCTAGTATTCATTTAGAACCTTATTTCCCTGTCTTTGAACCACAGATTACTGGTTTGGGGTCCAAGCCAATGGCCATGATCAAAAAAACCAAACTTCAGAATCATTAGGGTAGGGTTTTAACATTAGACCTTGGTATACAGAATCCTGCCCTCACATAGGATATACATTACCATTAACATCAAGTATAGTTAATTGGGAAATTCATTGGCGTTTTGTTTGTTTGTTTGTTTTCACCTGGTACTTTAAGCCTCCCTTCAGTTCTTCCCAAAACAAAAGAATAGTGACATAACCTGTCCCAGATATCACCAGGCATTCAAAAACCCTTCCTTGCTTCCTATACAAAGCTAAAGAGATTTTCCAAGGCTTCAACTTTGCCTTAAAGAGCATTTTAGCATGGAGCACCTGGAACAATTCCCCTCTTGAAGCACAATCCTAATGGATTCCTTTTTCCAAAACAAAAATGGAACTTGCCTCTAAATGGAACCGCTACTCTTTAAAAATCCAGTGTATGGGCGTTGGAGGATTCAATTCCACGTACACGTATGCAGAGCAGAGAGTTCAGGTCCAATCACCAAAGTCAGCAGGGGGAATGATCACTACAGGATTGGATCCCACATGTTCAATTTTCTCGGAGATTCAGGAAGAAATATGTTACGTCAGACCTAAGACATTAGCGTTCCACTTTTTACTGACTTGTCATTTTCAAGTGTGAACACTGCACTCCATATAGAAGGTTTAAATTACACTTGTAGAATGTCTCTTGTTGATACTGAACACAGCACGTTTTTTGGAGAAATAATATTTCCGTCTTGAAGCACATGAAGCACAATGAGCAGGTCCAAGGTCAGACAAATCAAGCTTCGTAGAACAGGTTGCAGTGCAAAGGGCTTATCAGGTCACACAGAATTTGGCTATTTAGCTCAGGGAACTTGGCTGTTTGTCACAGAATACAGTCTATCTTCTTATAGCCATGATTGACATACTTGCATACGTTCACTGCTGTTAAACCAGAACTTTATCAGCTAAAAAAATCCATCTATCCTACAATATGAAGATCATAATTCCTACAAGCTTTATCCAGTTAATCAGAGACAGGTAGTCAATGAAGAGGAGCTTTCGAATTTGTTCTCTTCTATGGAAAAAAAAAAAAAAAACTGCTTGGAAAACTACACGTACAGCTTTTCTCAGCGAATGTTAATCTACAAATAAAGCACTGAGCTTCCCTAAAAGCAACATCAGTATAAATTTCCCCACCCCTGTTCAATCTTGCCTTACCTTGGAGGCATATTAAGAAATGAAAGTGCCAGGATGCTTCTGTATGATACACTTTTTGTCTCTTTCACAGCTAGAAAGTGAAAGGCTCAGCAGGTTAAATACCAGCAGGGTAAAGTATTTTATTCAGATATCAGTTGCAAAGATCGGGGGAGGAGGGGGAACGCAGCGAGGCCTTTCAGCCTGCAGTGCCATGGGAGAAGAAAAACGAGACAGCAGAAGTGTGTGGTAACACAAAAAGAATGTTATCTCAGTGGAGGGGAAAATACTTTCAAATGCATAATTGCAAACACATACCCTCAGCAGCTAACCCAGAGCCCTCTCAGACTGCAAAGCTAAGAGTTTGGAAAGCGTCCAAAGTATCAGTTTTATTTGAGAGATCAAAGTGATGAAAGAGAGAGAAAGAATAGCATCAAATATGATTGATAAAAAGTATCGCTTTCTTTGATTGGCTTCTGCTCCCCCTCCCTCCTCCACCAGTTCAGCAAGAAGAATGTCGGATCTGTGGTACGTCCAGTAACACATGCGTGCACGTGAGACGTGCCTATCGGGAAGCACCTGCTCAGCGTGCATACCTGCTTAGAGCCGCCACGGACACACCATTGCCAGGCAGCGCCGGTAACGGCTGTGAGCCTCCCGGCCCGCCCCTACGCGCGCGTTTCGCGTTAGGAGAGCCAGGGGTCTGCGCAGCCTCCTGTGCGTTGCTGAGAGGCTGCACGAGTAGTGCTGTCAGCTCACGAGTCAGTGCTCCTGCTGTTTCAGGTTCAAAATACTCAGTTTTTTCTTTTATTGTGCGCATTATCTTTATATAAATACATGGAGAAAGAAAAAAGTTTACAAGGGTAACACAGTGAGTTTGTGGCTCTTTTTGTACTCTTAAGGGTATGTAATCCAAAGCACAAACAAGGAGGAAGCGGACCTTGCCACTAAGGGCCACTTTCACATGCGATAAATTCAAGCCACTACTAATTGCTCCCAGGTAGCAGAGCTGATGTGCAGGCATAAAGCTGTGCGTGCACCCTCGTATTTAGCAATATGAGGCAGGCCAGGGCCTGCAAACAAGGTACACAGTTCCTCTGAACGTGCATGCTCATTCCAAAAGCAGCACTTTGCAGCAGGGGCTTTGCTGGCTAAGAAGATGACATTTATTAGAACCACTTACATGAGCAAGAGTTTGCCACAGAAATAAAACACAAATCACACCACAAGAATTTGGAGAAAGGAATCACTGGAGACTAGTGGCAAGTATGAGATATGAGGAAAATTTTGAAAAGGTGTTGGTTCCAAGGCAATACTGAGAAACAGAGAGGGCACAAGGAGCTGCAAGCCATGATGGGTGTGAGGGGTAGTGGGAAGCGGACTTGAAGAGAACCCAGCAAAAGGGAAAGCAAAAGGGTGGGCCTGGGAAGATGTGACTAGTAACTGGGAAAGATCATAAAAGATACCCCAAGATATCACAGGGGTTTTCATGGTGAAGATGAGAGAAAACCATAGTAATTCAAGGAGGCCTTACATAAGTATAAGGATGAAATTAGCCCTTAGAGCAGACCAAGAAAGAACAGGAAACTAGGCAAGATACAACCAGATAATAAATATTTTAGCAACAAGGAGAGAGGAGAATTTTTATGGACAGAAAAATGCCAAGAGTCAGGAAGAGATGGACAATAGTGGGTTTGAGAAAAACCCTTACGGATTTGATAAACTTGTTCTTAACACCATGTGCTTGTGATGTTGATTCATTAATCATTGAGCCATCTAGCTATTCCTGTATTTGGTATCTCAAAGTCTCCAATAATCAGAGCCCATCTTGGCAAGCTGGAACCAGAAGGCAAACAGCAACTAGGGTGTGCCTGACATGCATCACACCGTATAACTCTGCAAAGGCCACAGCAGGCAGAGACAGGTGGGAACACAGGCAGTTCCAGATTTACCTGTGAACTGGAAGAGGAAAATGCTAGGTGGAGGAAGAGAAGAAATAGTGTATAGACAAGACAGAAAGGAAATTGTAAGGACAGAACATTAAGTCCATTAAGAACTGTTAAGCATGTTAGGAAAGATGCAGAAGGCTGAGATAAAAGGGAAGGACAGGCAGATGGTTAAGGAGGACAACAGCAAATATTTAAAATTACTCCAAAAGCAGCGTGTGTCATTGGTGCAGCTTTTAGGGGTTCTTGTTTGGTTGTTTTATATCATTTATATTGCCACGGCAGGGCCAAGCAAGGTGGGCTGTGAAACAAGGAGGAGGAACAACTACACTACACAGGTCAGACCAGGATGGGTATCACTATAGTGGCAGATGATTAAACTCTCCTTTCCTATTCTGCCCACTCCGCTAAGTTCTCCCCAGATCCCTCCCTCGCCACCCATATCTGTGCGTCTGGAGCTTTACACGTAAGCAAGCTGATAAGTCCCATGCCTCCCAAGGTGCAGGGAGAAGGAAAACATACAGGTAAACAGAATGGAGCCATTGCATTTGGGACAAATCCAGCCAATTTCACTGCTTCCTCTCCTGATTCCTGCAGTTCTTAATCATCATGTTTTCATCTCCAAGCTCTAAATCGCACCCCAACTCAACTCCACGAGACAACCAAACAATTACTATTAGCTCTACTTTACAGGATAGAAAATTGAGACTGGTAAGTTGAACTGAACTACATTTCAAGGAGAGTTAATTCCCCGAAGGAGGGATTTAGCCGACTTCGTACTGGTGTTTTCAGACTGCAATAATTGGTAATATTTCTGTTCTTACTGTGTACCTCAGAGCAAAATAGAAAACTGGACTAACTATCCCACTGAAATGGATCAACTGCCTTAAAGTCCCCTTCATATTATTCATTATAACTTTTGCATATTAACATACACATAGTCCAAATTATGACAAAAGGAAGATAAAAAAAAAGCTTTTGGTTAAGAAGGGGTATATTTACCACATCCTCCCTTCCTTTCTTGCCTGTGTAAGAAATCTGGAGTGCAGAAAGGGAACTGCTGTTTGACAGAAAATGTTGCCCTTTTAAAAAAAAAAAAAAAGAAGTTGTTCTGTGGTGGTTGTTTTTATAAAGAGAGAGTGTCTCAAGGGTAGCATGTTGCCGAAGACATTTACATCTTTATATAGCACCACAGACACTCAAGAGACAACTGGGAGGTGTCAAGGTGGAATTTAACAAAATTTTTCAGTTGGCTTTTCAAAAGGAGTGACTCATTGCTTTGCCTGGCAATTATTTTTAGTGGCAAAGCAATATTCCCTCTAATAGTAAAAGAGCTAGGAACGGTACATGTAATATGACAATGCTTCGGCGCACACTGGCAGCGTGGGCTGTTGGCTAAATATCCCATGAGATACTTCTCTGGCTAAGTCTAAAATTGTTATGGTAGAAAGATTAATGGTATTCATGCTGTTTCTGGGAGATTTTTCCATCTCTGATTTAGATGATATTTAGATCACGTGTTAGTAACTGCCCATGAAACACAGTGGACTCTGAGATTTATCATACTCTCTGAGAGGAAAAAAAGTCACCTATTAATTTTATAAACACAATCAGGAAGTAGCTTGGGGCACTTAAAAGAAATCAGCAACTGTCTTTGCACCTCAGAGATTAAATCTGGATGAATTTTCAGACCCATAAGTTCCAGTAAAGCTAGTGCCAAACTAAAGAATGAACACGGGATGATCTGCTCCTGGAACAACAGAGAGGGACACTGAACCACAGGCCTCACCTCATTTGGGAAACTGCCCTGAACAGGCAAAATCAAATGAGCAGGCGACACTAGCCGTCAATTTCAGGATGTGCTCTGCCCACAGTTCCCTTTCGATGTGAACCCTCATTGAGGACAAATAAATTATTATTAGAACCAGTTTAAAGAGCTTAATAACTACTTAGCCACAACTCTCTTCCTTTTTTATCCTAGCCCCTTCTTGACATATAATAACCTTACTGCAATTTCTGAATTGTTACAAAAAGCGAGCCAATTTTGGATGGATTGCAGACTTTCACTTACTCAAGAAATCAACTTAATTTGGCACTGTCAGTTAACTATTTCAAAGTGGAAGCAGTGTACAAAGGAGATGCCCTGAGAGGTAAAGAAAAAGTCCCCAGGGCTTTAGTGATTGTTCTTGCAATGAACTTGAATAAGGATAGGGTTTAGCTCACAAATAATTGGCTGTATGACTGCTACAAAAGTTTTTGGATATAAGCCACAGATGCAAATATTTTTAGAGAACTAGATCAAACTGCAGCAGCTAATAAATTAGTATAAATTATCATCTAGTCACAGAAAAAAATCATAGCCAGAAATAAGAAACATCTGTTAAATTAATTGTTGAAACTTACAGTTCCTCATCTGCACAGTCACTCAAGTACTTTATCTATAGCATCCATGTGAGTGCCTAGAGAAAAAGCTCCCTTACAGGTTTTCATTTGAAAGCTTCACCTGCAAGGACTTTATTTTCATGAGAAATGTAGAGGCATTTAAGACTAGCTTTTTTAAAGATGCTTGGGCATTTCACCCCCACCTCAAAGAAACAATTCCACAGCTTGTTCCCTCTGCAACAGCTTCAGCCATTTGGATACATTAACATTTTGGATTACTCCCATTACTTTAAAACACTGTCCTGTGAATTAGCACCCTCAGAGGGAAACCACTTTACTGACATATCTGCTCTTTTCCTAGCAGCAGCGTAGGCTCCATTCAAGCCTCCCGATCCTTGTCGTTCTGACAAGAAGAAAATCTGAAAAGAACCTAAAAGCGAGTAGCTTCACAGCACTCTCCTTTAGAAACACCCAGAGGTGTTTGAGACATCTTCCCAAGCAAAAAGGAGCTCCTTGGAAGAAACAGTCTGGGAAGGGGAAGGAACAAGTGTCTTGGGCAGGGAGAGAACTACATTTAGCTGAGATGAAACAAATGTCTCCTGTGAAACAGGAAGAAAAGGGGAGGGGGCAGCGGCGAGGGCAGCAGACAACTCTGACTTGCTCGCTGCTTCCAGGCTTTGTATTTATTTCTGTCATGGAGCTGAAAAGGCAGGCAGCAGACTTTGTAGAAGCGCCTTATGCAATGGGGTAAATAATGGACCCCAGATGCCCTTGTTTCCTTCATTATTCAGGCTGGGCCTTCAAAGCTGTTCTGCAGTGTGAGGTATCCGAGGGAGGTAGAGTGTTCTGTTAACAAGATTTCAATAAGCTTTGGAAGCAGGTCCAGGGAAGCTGCTGGAAATGTTTCAGACATACAGCACTTTTGTGCTGTGCTGACCTGTATGCAGTGCGAAAACATGGGACAGAGGGTGCCTTGATTTTTAATAAAGCACCATCTAAACAATACGTAAACAACAACAACAAAGCTTTGTACGTATGTGATCCCATTAATCCAACATTCTCAAAGCATCTCAAATACATTAAATCACTAAGCCAAACAACCCTGCTGCAAGCTGAAACACAGGCAATGTGGAAGCATTAAAAAAGGACAGGGAACAACTGGCCAACCATGGATATAAAAGCAGGCACCAGCCTCCTGTTTTCCCTGCTTGCCCCGGGATGACACAATGCTGCCTACCCACTTAGCAACAAACTGTCTGAAGTGTGGACAAAATACATTTCACTTTTGCTTTGAGACCCACCCTAAAAATTTCTCTGCGCATATTTGTGAGATTCCTCATGATTCATCATCAACCAAGAGTGACACAAACCCAAGCACATATCCAAATCCTTTACTTTTTGGAGAGCCTGGCAGCTCAGATCCAACCTCCCCAGCTCACACCCCCGCCAGTAACGACATCTCCTCCCTGCACTTGTCATTTCTCCTTCCTCACCGGCACTAACGTTTGGAGGCTAAACTGCACAGCAGAGAGCTCTCTCAAAAAGAAGGCTCCTGGCTATTTCAGGTTACCCTCCTTCCTCTAGCTTTTGCTTTCTTCACTGCTGACACCAGCCGTGCTATATTTACTCTCACAACATTACATCCTGTATGGGGAGATGGCTCTGCACACTCAGATGTTTCCGAGTCACTCAGGGTGTAAGGATGTTTTGTGCACTGCATCCTTTCTGTTACCACAGCCCGTGCTTTCCTAAGGCTGCAGCCTTATCTTAAAAAAACACAATGGCACCACCTAAAGGACGTATTAAGTATGTAGGCGGGGGCACTTCGCACGGCTCTCTGCAGACCCCCATGTGCCCATGCACGTGTGTGCACAGACACACACACACGCTTTTGACAACAGCAAGTCGCACAGTGGTGAGCTTAGTTTTCTCGGGATTCAGTGCACACAAAGCCTATTCATGATCGTAAAGTTATGCATGCAGAAAAATAGACATACATATTTTTTATAGGTCCCACGATGAGACTGTAACAGAAAAGACAACTGTTAAAGCAGCTGCCCCTTTCTCTGCATTCAAAATGAGTAACAAGCATGCCCAATATAACAATCTCAGCACTTTTAAGAAAGATTAAATATAGGAAGAAATTCTCCTGCCAACAAAATGGCAAGAAAATATAATCCATACAAATCCCCCTCTCCCCACACCCAAAAAAACAACTGTGTATTGGAACACAAGAGCTAAAAGGAAAAGAAGGTAAAGACCCTTCCATTCTATCATAGCTAGGTACCACACTGGCACGTATATTGCCATATATATTACTGTATGTTACGAAATGCTCCTAAGTTCCCAGAAGAACAACGGGGTTCTTAAGAACAAGTTCAGCTTGTTCTCCTTTCTCAGCATCAGTCATAGCTTTCATAGTTCTTTCTTAGAGATCATTTTTTGTGAAAGCACTTCATGCTTTCCAAAATGAGAACAGGCAAAACAAAGACTCTTCCTAAAAAATAACTGAGGGTTTGATCACTCGGACTGTTCACTTTTCCCAAACCAAACATCTTCAAAGCAAATACAAGCAAGAGCCAACTAGTGGTTACAACTCCAGGATTTCATCTGATTTGCTGTAGTTACAAAAGTAAAAGTAGACCGGGGGGGAGGGGGGGGGGAAGGAAAAAAAAAAAAAAAAAAACCCACCCACACACACACACAAATCCTGATCTTTCAAAATACTGCTTATAAAAATATTACAGATAGAGGGAGGTATGCGTTGCAATTAATTTTTAGGCACTTATGGCAGCAGCCGTGCAACACTTCAGTTTTAAAAGGGGAAGACTACGACATAATCAATTGTCCAAGAAAAGACTTCAAAGTTATTTTGATGGGTGTCGACTAGTTCAAAATGTTGTTAATGGGTTCTGGAAACTTGCACTTGACAGTCGAAAGTTGTTCCCATATGATATTTGTGCAAACTCTTTTAATGGCTTCCATTTGGTAACTAGCTGGTGATACCGCATGAGAAAAAAAAGTACTTCTTGATAGCTAGAGAGGCCAAGGACTGACGGTGCAGAAGGAACAAGCGACTTCCTCCCCTCGGTCAGGATGCAGACAAACCGATAGGGGTGGCTGCGGAAGTGCAGACATAAGTGCTCATGAACACAAGACCTTGGCCTCCCTGAAAGCAAAATGAGAAAGAAATACATTCCAAGGCTCGTATCTCAAACACTGCATTTCAGAAATGCGACAAATATTAAAGCAGAGCCTTTCAAGCACGGTAACATGCTGGTTGTGCAAGAAGGGCAAGCCAGTCTTAACTGTAGCTGTTAGCGGCCAGGTTTTGTGAAGAACTCAGTCGCCCACATGCATCTTTGAATCAAATGACTAGATTTCCTGAAGCACTAAGCCGCCAGCAGGACTTTTGATTATTTTGGCATTTCCTTTAGGAGTTGAACTGGAAGTCAACAACAACTGCTGAGTGCTCAGCTCTTTGAAAAAGCTGGCCTGGAGATTAATAGCTCTCGTGCACTTAGCAACTGACTGCCTTTTACTCAAAATCGCACATGCTCTACAGCATCAGTTGCTTAAGTCTAGCAATAGCTTTTGGGAGGCTGGATGCTAGCCTAGCTCATAAAGGCTAAAACAAAGGTAAAAATACCTGTTTGAACAATCAGTGGGGAGGAAAAGCTAGCACAAGCGCAGATTTCCACAGAATTGCCTGCACTTTCATTACAAAGTAACAGTAGAAAAGTATTTCGAATACAGCAACACCCCAGAGCCTCAGGCAAGACAGAAGCCACACGTAATGGAAAGGCACATACACAAGGCAGAGCAAGATCTGCCTTTCCGTACAGGAATTTGAAGCTCCAAGCTCCCTGTCAAGAAAAACTCTGTATTAATAACTTCTTCCTATGCAAATATTCTTACCCTTTAGTACATAACTGCCTGAAGATGAACTTGATACCTTTAATGGAGGAAATAAACAAACAAACAAAAAAATGATGAAAAATTTTTGAAGGACATGGTAGGACACAAACCTGCCACACAAGTGGGAAAAGGTAAGAAGCAATTGTTGTGCAGGGTGTATCTTTTGGGGAGAACATTAAAATGAAAATGTCAAATTCCACCAGCCATTCACTAGCAGAACCCACAAACAGAATATAAGGGCAGCCAGTCAATTTACAAAATCCTTTTAAAGCCAATTGTAAACCCATTCCTTTCCTTTCAGTTAGAATGGAGGTAAATAGTTCATAAGAGATTGGTTACCTCAAAACAGGGATTCCTGCCAACCTCCATGAGGGATGGACATTTTTGTGCCAGTGCATTATGCATTCAGCTCGACTGATTAGTTATAAAGGGCTATCAATTCAAATTGCCTTGTGAGGAATTTAACTCAGCCTAGGCTAAGCCCAAAGACCGCCTTGTGCAATGGTCCCTGTCTTGGTGGCATGACTTCAGCTTTTTCCAGAATTCTCAGCTGAGCAGCAGAGGCAAGGCCAAGCCTAGTTGTCTTTACTAAAGCCAAGATCCCATTAAATCCATGGGATTTCTTCTGAGTAAGGACCCCAGGATTAGGTTTTCAAGTTACGGCTCCGAGTGCAGGATGTGCAATGCTGACTCTGCAGCAGAAAAGCAGAGAGGGCTAAAAAGTGAGCTGCTTTAGTCACCCAGATCAAATGTTCAGAAAATCCTTGAGAATGTTTTTTCTCCCAGATTAGACAGAATTCTAAGCAGTGTTTATTGGAGAGAAGAGGTGGAGTGTGCTATGTCTTATTCTTGCATCCCATACCCGCCTTTCTCTCAAAAGTGCTAAGTAGCAAGGCCGGGGGATTATGGCACCGAGGGAATTCTCGCCACTTTCCGTCTCTCTCTCTCTCTCTCTCTCTCTCTCTCTCTCTCTCTCTAAACATGACAACTGTTGGCAGGCCTCGGTCATATTGTTTGTGTAGCCAGGACAAGAGGGTGGAATTCTGGAACACGTTTCAGCCCACATTCCAGCTTTTCCTATAAACTAGGCCCTTAAAACACACGCCTCTGAATTACCTTTGTGTTGCTATGCCATTCGAAAATCTGTTTCAAACACTCCTTGTAAATTAAAATCTGATTCAATTTAAATTTATATTTCTTCATGCTAAATAGTCTACTAAAAAGACAGGTTGATTTTGTTGAAAGATATTGGGGGGAGGGTGTGAATAAGGAGGAGAAGTAGCTTGAAGTCATTCTGGGAGTATGGCAACTTTCCATCTATATTAACAATTCGAATAGCTGCATAACAATTTATATGCACAGACTTTGCAGCTTGTATTGCCAGAAGACTGCCCTTCCTTTTCCTGAGTACGATGTACATATCTATCTTTTTGCACCGTCAAATAAGTAGCAGGCAGAAACTTCAGCAGTCACTTTCCTAATAACTGGATGTGCTAATTTGCAGTTAAAAAAAGTACAAAATGAAGGTCAGGCCAAGACAGTTGAAAACTCCGTCCCCACTTTCTCTTACTCAGCTGATGGTTGCACAAAGATCAACATTGCTCAATCTGGCATGTGCACTTTCAGCTCAATAAGTGCTTTCATTCATCATTCACAACTTGCTTTATTATGAAAGTTGGACTATATCTTTAACACAAACCACACTTCCTTTGTCCTGAGCGCACACCAGAGAACAGGCTCCTTGTTGATGCAATGTTACCACGTGCAGGGAGTTCAATATCTCACATCTTAAAGCGCACAGCAAAAACTACCTATGTTGAACATAACAGCCTCTGGAGAACAAACTACCCAAGTAGAATGGTTTTTAACTAAGCGATGGCAGTAAGGGAGCACTTTCTCCACCAGTGGCACCAGCCTGCACTGCCCATTTGTCACACAAGTGTTCCTGCATCTCCTCTCGCCAGGCCGCAGAGGCACCTTAAGAGCTGCGCTCAGCTCCGGAGCTGCAGGCACGGCCCTCCTGGATGCCATGTAAGAAGCCCATTTACCAGCACGGGTGTAACTCCAGCTTTACACTTAAGCAGCTACCTAACACGTGTCTGGTAGTTTAAATGTTGCTTAACTTCAAACCACTATCCTTCTGACTGCCTTTCGCTCATCTTCAGACTGTTTGGAAGAGGGTTTCATATCTTTCGTGTTCAGTTATTCCCTAGCTATAACAACAAAGCACAAGTGGTACAAGTTACCATTCCACTCTCTGTTAACATACAACTATTGAAGGTATGAAAAGGTAACAAAAGGTAGAAGAGCAGAACAGAGAGGTAGAGAGGAAAGAAATACCAGGGTAAAAAAAAGTCAAAGGAAAAGAAAGCAGCAGCTATTTACATTCATCGCTACAAGTACCTTTTGAAGATCTGAAACCTAATGAAGCTAGAATAAATTCAAGAAATGCCTGGACAGTCCATATGTAGAGCATGGATTTCATCTCACTGTATTTCACAAGCCACTTCTGACAACCGAGATAAGATATGTCAGCACTCTTCGCAAGTAGTGTTTTTCACTCTTTTAGCACATCAAATGCATTGTATATCCTGGTGAAATCTCTTCTTCCTACTCCTCTGCAAACACTGATACATTTTAATAAGGTCAGCATGAAGTGATATTAAACACCAAGGGGACTGTATAATCAGAGCTTGGGTCATACTTTGTGGGTCCATCCTCATCAGGTAGTCAATGGAGCTTGTTCTGGTTGACAAATGAAAAAAATGTAAGAGGTGTTGATGGCGTCTGCAGCCTTCCAAGCTGATGTTGCTTGGTTACTGCCCATCCAAAGAACTCTCTGCATAGGATCATTGAATGAGAGCTAAGCAACAGCCTGAGAAAACTAGTCACACACGTACCGCTACGCTAAGTAATACCGCGTGTGTCTACTCGTCTGCCCCTTTCCTTTTGCCTACCGCTGAAAACCTATCAACACATGAGATCGGGCAACAGAAAAGGGTATGTGGATTGCAGGTGACCTCCTGACAACTAGGGACACTAGAGCAAAGCCACCCTTTTAGATGGGCACAGCATCACTGCTGACCCATATTGCACCCAGGCCTGGCTTGTGCAACTCCAGCATTAGAAAGACACTGACTGGAAGGCGGCTCCAGGGCAACCATGCACACTCATTTCAAAGCACAGAATGGATACCGCTTCTGAAAATACACGAGCAAACACGGATATAATTTTAGGAAAATTGAAAACATCATGTAAAAGGAAGCAAACGTGAGAGAAATGGATATGGAAAATTCGGAAGCACTTGTAATAATGTACCAAAATAAAGCCAATAATCAGACAAGCAAGTGGACAGGATAAAACAGTTACTAATTTTCCATTTTTTTGCAACTGATGGCTAATAAACATCTTCAAAAAATAACTCTACATACAAATCCTACATACACAAGCACCTCTTCAGAGGTATCTTGGTAAAAGTAAGCCATAAATAAGGCCATTAATTCTGTTCAGCTTTCCTGCTAAGTCTGAGATTTCATAGAACATAAGATTTTTTTTTTCTGTTAACTGCTTACCATCAAAATACCTGGGAACTTTGCCTTTCAAATATGACAGATTTCTGATGCTTTACAATTATGTCTAACTCACTAACAAAATCTCTGCATTTTCAGAAATGAAAAGAATATTGTATCTATACCCGAAAGCCTCAACACCAGAAAGATGAAGTGCGGGCTACTGTTTCCTTTATGTCTCCTAAGGTATACTTTAGGTGCAGTAGCTGTAGCATATTTTTGATTTAAAAAATCCAAATAAACAGAAGATATACAAAAGCACAATACAGGTAAAGAATATCCCCCCATGAGCATACAAGTATGCTAGTTTTCTCAGCAATACTAGAATTATAAAATTGGCAGTTCCCATAAACACTCATTTATCTAATAGAAATCTGTTTGTGTGTGCTAAGTGGGTAAGAATATATATTTAAATTTTCTGAATGCATATTTGTGTTTCGTCACACATTTGGCATCAATCTATAATTAAACTAATTTCTGTAATGAAATGGCAAGAACTATCATGTTTAAAAGGATAGCAAAATCTGTGAAAGATTCACGATAGCAAAGTTCATTAAGGTTGAATTTCAATCCTGTGTAGATCTCTATGTAAAGATGAATTTGAGTTATACGCCCAAAGGTTAAAGACAATTCATGCCCTATTTAAGTCATATTCTGCAACACATTTAAATGCTTTGCAGTGCTGGTTTGAAATTAAATCAGACACCCAAGAAGTTTACAGTTTAATTTAAAGGCTTAACATGACACTCAGGAAAAAAAAAAAAAAAAAAAAAAAAAAAAGGAAAAAAAGGGAAAAACCATCACTGGAAGATTTTAAGAGCAAATAAGACAAACATGTGCCAGAAATGATATAGGTATAATTGATCCTGCCTTGGGGAAGAAGGATGGATTAGAAGATCTTTTGAGGTTTCTTCCAGCCCTATTTTTTTTTTAAACAATTTGCAGGTGTGGCAATGGGAAAACACAGAATCACAGAAAATGTCTGAACAACAGGGGGAGAAATAATTGCATAATTAGGAACAAACTGTTAACTGATCACAACTCTTATGCTAAACTCAGATCAGAAATTCAAAGTACCAAAGGTTTGAAATACTCTGCTGTAATAATTTCCAGGTTATATGTATATATATTCTTTCTTTAGTCTCAATTGTTCTGTGCTATATACATCATGCTGTATGTTAGCCACACACACACACACAACAAGAAACAACTGAGACCAAAGAAAGATAAAAGACTCAGAGATCAAATTCTGAAACCTGTTGTGAATTGAAGGCCACATGGGTCCTGTATGTCACCTCTCAACTGACTGTGCATTAAAAAAAAAAAAAAAAAAAAAAAAAAAAAAAAAAAAAAAAAAAAAAAAAAAAAAAAAAAAAAGGAAAACAATACATACATTTTATAGCTAGACCTTCAAATCTGGCCTTTTCCCAGGCACAGATGATAAACCTACATTCAGGTATAGGTACAACCATAAGGTCATGTCTTAAAACCGAGGCCATATGACATATAAACTAGCTTCTTCTCCAGCAGCTTGTGCTCCCACATATTTCCTCAGTCATGAAGGAAAGATATGAAGTTATCTCCTTGAAAATTATATTCTTAAACCTATTAAGCTCCAACACCATTGCTTTTCTGCAGAGCAGAAAGGCCAAAGCCACCTCTCCCACAAGAAGGGTGGCATGAGGTTCTTGACATGCCTAGAGCTGATTTCTCCAGGCAATCTTTTTTTCTTTTTATTTTTTTTTTTTCCCTTTCTATTAAATGATTTGATAAGGTCATCACATAATCAACCTTCACTTCCTGGAAATCCTTTTTCCCTGCCTCCACTTACAACTCCACCGTATCCTCAAGGGTTTGCAGATTATAAAATTGTGCTGCCAGTAATTCAAACCACCCAAACTCCTTTTCCTTTCCCCGCCCCCACCAAGTAAGAAAATCACCAGCCTGTTTCACTTCTTATGCTGAGATTACTACACTCAGCTCCCAGCACAGTATCAGTTCTAAAACAAAGAATTTCTCATTCTTATAATCATGATCTTATTTTACAAGGCAAGTAGGAGAGCCCCAAGGCTTTCAAGCCTTCCTATCTGCAGGAGCTCAACACATCTGCTTCAGGTATCCCAAGAGACCATTAGACTAGTCAGGAACGGCAGGGTCCACACACTTCCTAGTCAGGTCCTTAACCTGGTGGCCCTCGGGCTGCGCTGAAAGTGAGGAGGAGGGAGATTTTGGGGAGGGGGAGTAGGGTACATCTTCATGTACCAAGAGGATCCCCTCAGGTTTTGGAGCATCACCTGCACAGATGCTATACTGCAGAGTAAGTTATCAGGGAATTAATGAGTAAATCTATTCTGTATGTGGTATATCTTGCACTTTTAACTACTTTTCAGAGCTATTTTGTCTCTCTCCAATGCTAAACCTAGACAAAAACATTTGCCAGCATTCGCCTTCTTTTAAAACAGCTACAACACTTCCATTAATTTTTGCCATAGCACAGCCATAGATTTTTCCTTTCTTTTTTACTCTATCAGGCAGCATTAATAAGTAAATACAGAGAGGCCCAGAACAAAGCATCTGTACTGCCCTGAATACCTTGTTGCTTTTCTTATCTTAATTTATTTTACCCTATCACCAGAGTTTTTGCATGCACTCTGCTTGCATCAGAAAATGGGCAGAGGGATTTTGGAAGGAGAATGTTCATAGAAATTTCATATTCAGACCAAAAATGCGCCACTGACAGTGGAGTCGCTGCTTCTCTGCACGCTGAATGCTTAACACAAAAAGCAAGAAGAGAGGAAGGGACAACCTTATACTGGTGAACATGTTAGTGTAAGAATCAAAGGTTGTTGCGAAAAAGTATCCATAAAACACAAGCTTAAACCATAAACTGGTCAAGTAAGAGGGGCTAATAAACCTTTTCTGTTAGCTGTAAAGCAGAGACAAGTTGTTACTGGCTAGGTGCTCTGCACAGCTGTAAAGAGCGAGGGACGTGGACAGCATTGCGACTCGGACACTACGGGACTGAATGTGACTGCGGAGCAGTGAATACCGTGTTTGTCGTTCATGTGAATAAAACGTGGAAGTAGATCGATGCTTTTCTCCATAATATGGGTTCTCTCCTAAGCACAGTAAATCTCCGTCTTATTACAATGGCATGAGATCATTCATGCCATTAGTTTCAATGAGACTGACTCTATACTGCATGCAGTTTGCTGTTCTCTTTCCTCGCTACAACAAAGCCTGAGAGTGCCAGCTGCCTCTTGAGTCTTAAAAGCAGAGAAAGAGAGAGAGACTTTTATTTACCATGATTTTGATTGGTTAATTTCACTCTATTATTTTGTTGCTTCCTCCCATATGAAAAAATGCATTGTTGTTCCAACCCCCCCAGAAAGGCTGCTCAGTTAGCGTGTAACACATTACAGCTTGTAATGACACTTCCAACATGGCACATAATAACACCAGCAGCCTCAGTTTTTACTCCAAATATCACAGATTTTTCCTTTGAGAATGGGGCTATACTCGCAATCCTATTTGCAGAGCTTTAGCTGATCTGTACGTGCATGGAGCAATTGGGTTTTATGAGGGCAGCATTATAATTATTGTAGTATATGGTTGGCATGTAAATGAAAGCCAAAGTTCCGCCCCTCTAAAGATAGGAGTAAGTTATAAAGATAACTATATGAGAGGAATTTTTAAACAATTTTAACAACCCTCTGGGCTTAGTGCTATATAATTTAATAGAGCTGTGCTGTTGGCACTGCTATAGAAAAAGCTGTGTCAGAAATGCTTGCTGCAGACCCTCGCCCCCACCCTCTCCACTGCCATAGCTGGTGGAGCAGCTCGCCCATAAAATTCAGCTGTACGCTAGAACTTGGCAAATAAGGTGCCAGCTTCACAGCTATTTTGTTAAGAAATTGGAGTAGAGGATTGGCAGCTGAGAGGGCAGTAAAATCAAAGAGCAAAAAGGTTTATGAGGCCACATTTTAAGATGGGTCTTCTCCGTTTGAGTGCATCAGCATCACCACAGATGACAGAATCACAGATCTGGTCTTGAGAACTGTATTTTGAAAAAGTTAAGTCATCCAGCTTCAGAGGTCACACTAAAGCATATTGGCCCCCACACTTGCTGAGTTCTAGCTGATTTCTGAAAGTGTTTAGTAAACCCCTGCTCAGTAATGTGAACAGAAAGTCTGGGTTATTGCTGCCTGATTGCTTGTATATTTATTTTTTAAAATAGAACAAGCAAGATTAAATGCACAGAAAGCCTGGAAAGTTTTATTTTGAGAAAACAATGTGCATCCCACTCCAGGGCTCATCTTGGACAAGTCATTTAACCTGTCAATATCACAGATTCCCTAGCTGCAAAACAAGGGTAAGAGCTCACCACTACCGAGAATGAGGAGACAAGGGGGTTAATGGTCAGCAAACACACTGCTTATATCATGTATGCTATGTATTTATATTGTTTCTGATCTCTCCTAAGGCCTTGGCCACGCTAAGGAGTTAACGTGGGGACCTGGCACTGCTCCACCTGCCGACACTGCTTGGGAGTGAGCAGCAACAACCCATCTGTCCAATTACCAGCAAAACAAAGCCAGCATTACATAAGACTACAATCATATACTGGCTTATTAGGAATCTGAATCCAGAGGTTGTTACATGTAGCATTGTGGTGCTCTATAAATATATATTAATAACTGCATACAGTTTAGCAGTTTGGCACATATACTAGCTTTGAAAAGGTGTGTATTTTTCCAATAAACATTCATGGCAGCTTTCTCACAGTTGATACAGCCTTTTCAGTGTGAAAGAATGAAAAATCAGCTGTTAAAAGTCCCAGATCCACAGCTGCTTAGTATACTAGAACAGCATCTCTCAGTAAATAACTTTTTTGACCTTAGTACACATTCCAGTCTATGTACTTACCTGATGGCTCACAACAGCCCTGAAAGGGCCTTCCAGTCTACTGGATTTTTTAAAAAATTTAGCACATCTGCCACTTAGCATCCTAAATTGTCTAAGTTGCATACCTTTAGAAAAAGCCAAAGCATAAATTCAGACAACGAAAAAAAAAGTGTTGATTTGGGGCACAATCCATAAGCGGACTAAATGGGTTAGGGTTTACAAAGTAAGAGCAGGGGCAGATATCTTATTCTCAGCACCACTGCAAAATGAGCTGGCATTTTGAAGAGAGGAGCTGAAATCTATATGGTACCAGAGACTAAGCTAGGGACTGGCAGTAACCTCATGGTAACCACCCACTCAATCCACTAGGAAGAGTGGGACACTCAAGTACTTCAAGATTTCACCTCTGTGATCCTCCTTTCCCCTACAGCATTGATCTTGGATCAAATAGGCCAAAATACCACACACTGAAGAGGAAAGGTGTCCGAGGTGATGTCACTTGCATGTGCAGCATCGGCAACAGATTTGCCATGTTCCTAAATGCCCTCATACCAAGAAGAACTTCACTTTTGTCAGGTAACTCAGAGCTGAGACAAGAAAGGAAAGGATCCTTGCAACGCACATGCATTTTCTGTCCTATAGCAGGGGCTTCTAGGGAAGGGGACAACTATTATCATTCTTCACACTGTTTACATCTACTAGAAAAAAAAATGTTCCTAGCTAAAAATTACATTAGAAAGTTAGAACTCCCTTCCTGAACAATTGATTTCTATCTTACTGTGCTTCACGTACTACTACCTCACAAACTGGTCTGCTGAATATTATCAGTGGGCTTCATGAAGGGGGAAATAAAAATACTTCAGAATATTTTTGTTCTTAAATACTTGGTGAAAAGAAAACATGAGAGGTACATTCTTCCAATTCTTAGTAGCTATTTGGAGTCCCTGCTGCACAGGCTGTGGCCATACTTCTTAGACAAGTCACCTCAAATTGAGGACTTTCTGTAATGTCCACGCATAACTCCAATACAAGACCAATAAAAGACCCACATGATAAGTCCAGCATGGAATGAGTTTTGGACAGAGGATATCACATAAAATTGCTCACATGGGCTGCTGGAGTGACCTCTAGTAAGTGCTGCCATGAACAGTGAAGGCAAGACCTAGCACACTGTAGCACAGATTTTTACTCATTAACGTAAACAGCGGAAGGAAGGGATGTACATAAAAGCCTTCTTAGAAAATAGCTTTTAAGCTTCTGGTTAAAGATTGAAGTCAGTGGGAACACAGGAATGATAACAATAAAAAAAGCAAGCTCATAATCTATCAAGCATTGCTTATGCATCTACCTCTCAAGTTTAAAGAACTTGCCTAAATGATTAAACTGTTCATAAATGTCTCAAAATTGCACCAAAGAACCAAATATCTAAACTGATTAACCTACAGTTCCTCTAAAATCAACTGATTGACAATCGCACATTATGCGTGTAATTTATAAATAAAAGATGCAATGGTTGTACGTTACCTGTGCTATATTATCTTGCATGAAAAATTCTCATTATTTAAGACAAAATACAAATCATTTCTACTATGTCTGACTTTTCATCTTCTACGCTGTGAGCTCTTGGAATAGAGTTATGTTGTTCACAGTATTCAGAAAGAATCTACCCGTAAACAACAATAAAATATCTTTTCTTAAAAAAAAAAAAAGAGATTTAAGCAGTTTGAAAGATACAAGATTATTCAAAACTGTTATTATCTTAGGGATACTTGTACAGTGCTAACTGTATAGCAGGTATTACATAGTCTCTGCATTTATTACCATAAGCACATGCAAATTTACGTGCAACTATCCAATTACCACCATTGCATGTGTCGGATGTAATTTTTCCCCATTTACACATAATGCCATTTTTTAATAGCTGAAGATGAAGCTCAGATACAGAAAGCAGAAGCTGAAGGCAGCTCAGCAGAAATAAATGCTGTGCCTTTTTTTCTCCAATATAGTAACCAAAAATTTCATATTAAAAACAGGAATCACAGATGCAAAACTGCAGTAAAATATTGAATGTGCATGTCTAATTCTTCCAGGTACCCAAAGAACAGCATGAATAACTTTCAGTTACTGTGAGACAGAGTAGAAAAAATGAACTTAAATGTCAGGTTTCTTTATGACTGGAAACTATTACCTCTAGGCTTCATTTAAATAGGTCCCTCAAGGCAAGCAGAAGGCCGTTCCATAGGTATAGGTGTCCTGGACAAAGGCAGACAGGACTGCCCACTTTGTGCCCCCTGCCACTTAGGAGAAAGCGCTGCCTGCTGCAGCCTGGGGAGCGGGGAGACTCGCCAGCTCCCTTCTGGCCTGCATCAGAGTTAGAAACCTGCAGTCCCTTTTGCTAGATGTCTCTTCCCTCCCCAAATCAGCATTCAGAAGCAGACACACTGACAAGGCTGCTTTAACAAAAATAAACAGGACTATGAGCTTCAGCATCGAAGAGTCCACGTGCTGAACCCATGAACCCTGCTGCTACATCTCTGTAAAACAAATGCTAGCCAGAGAGATAGGAGGGAAATGATAAATCACACCAGTTTTAGTCACACTGGTGTGCTAGTGACACAGAAATAAGGACAAGAGGTGAAGTCCCTGTTTAAAATTGCGATCAAGACTGTTTTCTGGACATTGCATTATCAGCAGAATACTTGATAAAATGACAGACCAATTTTTTTGTTTTTTGAAAATTAGTACTTTTAGATCATTATTTGGTTTTGGATGGATGCTAGATAGGATTGGGGTTAAATTGTGAGGTTTGACTCATCTCTGCCTTCTTCCCAGAAGGTCTCAAAATTCAAAGAATACCTGACGTGAAAAGTGACAATCCTGCCACGCTAACAGCGCGCATCTTACCAGTGAAATCTACGGCACTCTCTTCAGCTCCACATGGCTGGGTGACTTGATGCTACACAATTTGCACCCTGACCCAGACACTTTCATAGTTGGGTGCTGTGAATCTGGGGTGCAAAACTATCAGCCAGCCTACAGCAAAACAGCAACAAGCAGGTTGGCTTAGGACAAGGTTGCTAAAATGCACTGCAACGTTGTCACAGGTTCTCATTTTTCCTTTTAAACATTGCCACTGGCTTCTGTTCCCAGTCTGTGCCAGAGATGGCCTGTGTGATCTTCAATAATTCACCTAACTGTCCTCCTAAAAAAGCACCGTGGAAATTCATTAATATCTAAATGAATGTCTTATGTCTCAGATTTTGAAGAGAGCACTGAGGTCTAATGACAACCACTACATCAGTTCAAAACATTTCCTATAATAAATTCCCAAAGTCAATGAAGAAAGAGTAGCTTCTCTCAAAACAAAGCAATAATCTGGAGTTTGAAATTACCATTATTGAATAAAAATAAATAATAATTTGGCAATCTATTTATGATTATTATTTCAGGAAAAGATAAGGACCATTCAAGAACATTGTGTCTGAAATCAGCTGACTTTTTTTTGACAATTACTTTTTTCTAAAAACTCAATATTCAGAAAGTGCCCTCCCAAAAGAATAAAAGGGATATGAAAAATACAAAAGTTGAGATTACTACTAAAATAGCCAAAAAAATACTATTTGAAGTGGATAGACCTGTGGTGAGTGCTTTTACTAACCACCTACATACTGCCACCTGATAGTGCAGACTCTCTGCTCTTGGGCAGTGTTCTGCGCTTTGCCTATCTTTGTGCCCTAGCAGGGCAGAGGAAACAGGCAGCAGTGTTCCCTGGGCGAATTCTGCTCACCCTTCTCCCATCGCACATTAATACCCTCCATTGTCTATCTTAATCACTCTAATATGTGAACTCATCTGAAAGACAGGTATGGAAGAAAGCAGTAATTTACCTGCAACTCAACCAGCCGCCTGCAGCAAAATCACACAACTACACTTCAGAGAACAATCTGTTTTTATAGGATGGAAAGAGAGAGATCAGGAGACAGCAAGTGAGCAATTGTGCGCTAAGGTAACACACCCTCACCTCCTCATCGTCTCAAAATGTTCTTGCAGCTCAAATGCATGGATTTGAATCTCAGGCAGTTCCTGATTTTAAGCTAAGTCCATCCTCAAAAAGAGATGCAAAGGAAACAGTTATTAACAGAATGCAATTGCATGGCAGAATTGCTTCTTCAAGGCACATTTTTAAGTTCATGCGAGCAGTGAAGCTGCTGGCGCGACATCCTTCTGCAAGAGGCAACATACATTATATACAAACTCTCAGTTTGCAAGAAGAGCACTTACCAGATATGTCATTAAGAATTAATTTTTCACGATTTTCAAGATTTACATGTACAATAAGACCTTTAATTTCAAAACTGATGCCGAGATCTTGGTAGTAGGCCTAGATATTCAATAAATTATCTAAGGTAAGGTTATGTCTAAGCCAGTTCCTATTGGCAATTGTTCATATAAATGGTAAAAGCAGCTTTCAACACCAGTCCGAGCAGAACGACCAAGGTGGTGATGACTGATGTTTCAACTGCTCACAGCACTCAGACCAACCCCAGGAAGTACAAAAGCTAATACTGAGGCTGGTAAGCAGAGGGTGCAGGTCTCAAGTGACACTCATTCATCATTTTCAGTTACAAGATGAATTTTTATTTAGCACCTTGTATCAGAATTACATTTGCCCATCTCAGTTACCCTTTCAGCTTACATTTTATTTAATTATGTGGTGGCTGTGGGGCTAAAAGAGGCAAGATGCCTGCTCTAGAGAATTCTCAGGCAGAGTAAACATACAAAAAGGAATAAAGGAAGGGAAAGTTAACGCAGTGTTTGATCCATGACAGGTTTAGTCCCATGAGTTTAGGCGGTTGTTTTAGTTTCTAGGTAAACACCTCCGTACAGGAAACGACAAAGCTCACAGTGGCATAAGTGCTTCTTGTAGGTAGCCTAGCCAAGCACATGCATGTGCACTATTAGTAGTGGAAACGGGAGTCGGAAACAGAGATGAATGAGGTTATTTAGGGTAAACAGTAGGAAGAACCTACTGAATAGCTCTCCATACAGTAATGGATTCGTTACAACACGTCAGCCATAATGCAGGTGCTGAGCCTCTACTGTAACAGCCACAGAACAGACAGACAGAAGATATTAGGAAAGAAGATTCTATCCCTGCTAAAAAGCCTCCAGCCAGACAGTCCATGGAATGCCACATCTCAAATGCTGCTATCTTGATTTCCCCACCTCATAAAATATAGATTAGGAAAAGTGGCAGGAATGATCAAGGGTGTGGAATAGCTTCCACACAATGAATAGCAAAACAGCCCACAAGCCCTCAGCCTGGAAACGAGTTAATTATGAGAAACATGTGGTTAAGATCTTAAAATCATGGCTGACATGGAAAAGGTGAAGAGGAAATGACTGCTCCCTGTAGCTGTCAATAGAAGACTAAGAACAATAAAAGAAATTTGCAGGTGGCAAGTTTGGGTAAACAAAAGAGAGATATTTCTTCACACACTGCCTTTAAGCTGGGGAATTCCTTACATTATACAAGGTAAGGACTTACATATACTCCAAAATGAGAGGGCAGCTTTCTGAAAGGCAAATTTAGATAATACTTCTCCCTCTGTTTCAGGAGGATACTCAAAGCAGTATCACTTTTACGCTTGCCATGACTTTGTTCTCTTCCCCACACTTCTGCTATTGGATTCAGGATACCGCACTAGGTCGCTCTGACTCTGCACACCCTTTTGCACGTAGCAGAACTCGGGAATTTAGACATTTCTATTTCAGCACATTAAATAAATGGTGGTGCATTTCAACAGATTAAAACCAAAGTCTGGGGTCCCATAAATTCCAGCTAATGCATCAAGGCCCTTTCCAGAAGATATAAGGAAAGAAATGTTTAGTTTTGTTTTTGAATTTTTAAAAAGCTGTTTTTTTTACAGCACATTGATATAATGAATAGGGTTTCATGAAATACTGCTTTTGGTATGGTTAATGACCCAATAAAATGGTTTCTATTCAGAGAAAATTTTGCGTTTGTTATTTTCTTCTGGTGAACGAAAGACCAAAACTGTTTTAACTACCACGTTACACACACACACACACTTATTTTCAGTCTATTGTAATGCAAAGCAAGGATTTCACTGACAACCTAACAACAGGTCTGCTTAGTGCAGTCAGCAGTTCTGGGATGAGAACACTCTCTCCCACCTAAGGGAATCCGTCTGCATTTCTGTCCTCCCCCTGATGGAATCTGAATGTTAGGGGAGCTGTGGCCCAGGAGGCTGCCTTCACTCCCCCTTCCAGCTGGGGCTCTGCTAGCCCCAATTGCATTTGTCTTCAGCCCTGGGGCAAACCCAGGGCTAGTGATTTTTGGTGCTGATTGTTTGATCTTTGCAGGAAAAGTGACTGCACTTGGGACACAGCAAGGTACGAACCGCTCCTCTAGCTCATTCTTGAAGGGAGGGTGATGGGAAGAAAGTTCATGTTGATCTACTTCATACATATTGGGGGGGGGGGGGGGGTGGCAAGCAAGAGTTAGAATTTAGGCATTTTGTTAGTGTGTTCATCAAGGAGTTCCAAATTCTCTTTCAAAAATGCTTGCTTTCCATTACTTTTTTTTTTTTTTTTTAAATACACAATGAAACAGATAAGAAGAAAGATTAAGTGTACTCTGCTCTCAAATAACCCTTCCTGATGCTCACCTGCACTGTTGGAGATCAAACTCACTTTCCCCTCTTTCCTTGATTCAAGAGATTGGAACCATGACCTCCTACTTGCCAAAAACATTTCTTAAACACTGATATTAGTATTTGATTTCATTTATAATTTTTTGTTGTTAGGCAAACAGATCACTGAACCTTTTCCACTATGTTAGAGATTAAAAAAGTTGGCTTAAGTTTTGTACAACTTAATACAATGAATCTTTCAGTCTTAATCAGACCAGGAAACTCAATGCATGCTCTGGATTACTGCAATTCCAGTTCAGCAACTTCACATCATTTCTCAAACTCAAAAAACAAATTCCTTACACTGTTCCATTCATAAAACTCTACTGTACCTCACAGCAGCCAATATTTGGGGATTTGATGATAAGATTTTGATTAAAAGAACTCCGGTCAGATCTGTATTTCACAGTAGAGCAAATGCAATAGCCAAAAACCTCATTTCAGATACTACTTCTGCCCCTGCTCCACCTACAGATAATACAATCCTGTGAGGACTGGTAACAATTAGTTTAATGAGGCAGGAAAAAACAGCCATAGCTCAAACTCCTGAACTACATTACAATGTGATCCTCTGCATCTGGAGTGTTTCATGGATATATTGTTTGTTTACATTGCCGTTAAAAGAAAGCATTCTAAGACTAGAAAGGTAGGTGAGAGGAGACTAAGCCTATTATGTTCAGAATAATTGAATATCCTTAGTCTATGGTGTAGACCTGACATTCACAGGAACTCACTGAAACCCCCATTTTCCATCTCCCCTCTCTTTGGGCACAGGCTCCGACAGAGGAAGGTCAATCTACTGCAAGCAAAGCCTGAAGCAGGGACTTTAAAGGTAAAGCATCTCATTTCTCTGGCACTCACTCAAAACCCACGCAAGCTGGAGAAAGACCAGCATCTACAGAGAGCTAAGGAAATGGGCATAACCAGCATATTCACATATGATGCTGGCATATGCCAGCATACGATGCTGTCTCCATTGCAGGGAGCATCTCTTCACTGGTAATTCCAAATCTCGGTCCTGACTTACCGAGTCAAGAGTCAGCCACAATATTAAAAGCTACAAGATTGCCATGAATTTAAATAGACTCGATTTTACCCTGAGCTTTCCTTCCCTCGGGCTATGTACAAGCCTTTATCTCAATTCCCACCACACCTCTGCCTGGGAATGCTTAGCTTTCCCTCGGGTCATTTGATATGGAGTCCCTCCTTTATATATACAAACACCCACACCTTCATTATACTTCAGCTTTATTTTCCTCCTGGGCTAGCAGTTCCTTCTGTCACTCTGATAAGGGCAAGGCATAGGAGTATGCTATACCATACGATTTAGGTCTGGAGCAATGCAAACCCCAGTCATTAGCAAACTTGTGAATGTAACAGCTGGCAAGGGGAGATACGGAGCACACACGGAGTAGCATCTCCCATGGCTACCCATGAAGCTGCCCTAAGGTCACATACACCTTCTCACACACAGCCACCACCAGCTGCCTGGGGAAGTCCATACCCAAACTAAGTGAGCTCATTTAGGTGCCCCAGCTAACCCCCTCCTACACCTTTCAGCCATGCCAGCCAATGTGTTACTGAGGATTTGGCTCAACACAATCACAGCTCTTCAAGATAAGAAGAGACACAATCTGGTCATGCACTTCCAGGAGGAGGTCAGCAACTCTTAGGCTCCTTCCCATGCTAAATCAGAAAAGTCTAAAAGTTTTCCCTGCAATCTTTTAAGGTGATATTAATTTAAAACACAGGAAAAAAAATGACTTAAGGCAAGACTGTGCATGAAAAGCATGATTTCTCAGCATTAAGTTATGATAAATGATTATTTGCATGTAAGCCACCACTTAGATGCTCATTTCACTCACTTCTAGTAACTCCAACAATAAGAGACATGAACTGTGGTCACCCAAAAAGAAAATTTTCTTCCTGTGAATGCAGGCAGCCCAACAAAAAGATGATTTTTTTAAATGTATAAGAAAGGTGAATTAACAAGCAGGAAGCATCACATACAGTCTGCCATCTAACAGAAATCAATTCATAGTTCAGTTGGTGGGACACAGCAGTAAAGGACATCAAACAGTTATAGACAGCTTGAAGACTTTAAATAGTAAAGAGTTTATGTAGCACTAGTGCCCTAGCGTGTCCTCACAGCAGTTTCTCACAGCCATATCTTCACTGTGCAGTTTGGAAGTACTGGCAGCAGAACTGTTACTTTAAAGGGTTACTTTTATTTACATTGAAATTATATTTACAGGTGCATTTTAAGGTTTTTGTTTTGTTTGTTTTTTGGGGGGGGTTTTTTGTTTGTTTTTGTTTTAAATAACAGGAGATATAGTTACCTATGCTATACTGATAGCATGATTCTGGAGGAAAAAGAAAAAAATCCACCAACCAATGTAACAACTAGAAGCTTCCATAGATTTTCCAATATGGCATTTAGAAGATAGTATAACTCTGGATATTAAAAGACAAACATTTACATCCCCCTCCCCTGCCCCAGAAAACAGGAGAGAAAGAAAAAAAAAAAAACACCCACCCTCAAACAAAACACACAAATCTCTTCCACCTACCTAATATGCACACCCTTAAAAAGACAGGGGAAAAAAAAAAAGACAAAAAAAAAACAAGGAAAAACTACTATGTTCAGATGAGAAGTGCATATCTCCATGGTTTAAGTACTCAAGAATTATCTTCAGGAGGTATGCTCAGAATTTTCTCTAGGAAGTACTTTATCACTATAATAACATGAGATTAAGTAATTGAGAAACTCACCCCAGACCTAACGCAAATGGGAGTATTTACACATTCACTTCATTTGAAATGATCTATCTTATGAGCCTGATTAATCCTTTAGGCATCATTAAAACTTTGCTGCTAGACAGCTGAACCACCATTAAAGACTTTGTTTCTTTACTGCTGAGTGACCAAGAAGGCCCTACCCCAAACTGTGGGCTCAGTGCAAGAGCTCCTTGCAGAGATTTCACGTAGGCACCACTCTAGTGAAGTCCCAAATGCACACACAATGTACCGCACCAGTCATCGACTAATCCAGGGCGTCCAAATGAAAATGGTGGCTCTCAGGACCATGCCTGGTACCTGCAACCATTGCAGTCCTAGCTGCAAACCATAGCCCTCATGCTACAATCTTCACAGGGAACATTCCACTCATACCACTAAAGACATCCCTTGATAAAGACTGAAATAACATCCTCATTTCTGAGGTACGAAAATGATGACAGAGCTGCTCAAAACAGCTTGCTGAAGGTTGCCTTTGTACAAGATAATTCTCAGGTTGCCCACAGTGCTTGGAGCCAGCTCTGTGTCACATACCCCTTTGCTCACTCCATGTGGCCAGGACAAGCCACCATCAAGAGGGGAGAGGGGCCAACAGTAAAAATGCCACAACTTAAATGGTTACATCACTGTCTTTTTAGGGCCATGTTATTTTTTTTTTCCCCCTCCTGCTCAAGAATGGCTGAAGCAAACAGTAAAGATCTACTAAGGTGGGCCATGGATTCTCATACCATTTTTAAGTGTCGCTGCAGAGAGGGGGAAGAAGGGAAACCAGAGGAAGGAGAAGACACCGACGCAGCAAATAAGGGAGCTTATCAATTTCATTGGTCATCAAGAAATCAAAGCTGTCCTCAGCAGCACAGGAAAATCTGGTGCCTGGTTCTCCCCGACAGGAGAAAGTAACTGGTACCTGCTGTCTGCAAACAAAGAGTGTGGCAAACTGAAGAACTGTCTTTATACTTTTCTTTGCATACCTTGCATTTGTTGAATGGTTTCCAAAACTAAAGCTTTCCCATGGGAAGGCAAAGAAACAATAGCAATTTCTTCTGAATGAAACTCTCCTAAAGCCAAAGAGTAAACATACAGTATGTGACCCGAGAGTTTGCTTTTAACTGTGTAAGTAGCTAATTACATAACTAATCAAAATACCTTCAAAAGCAATTCCTAAGGGAAGGCTGAAGGAGGAGAGAAGAAAAAAAAAAGAAAAAAAAAAAAAAGAACAGCCCAGCAAAAAGAGCTGGTGATGAATAAACAGTTGCAGTGTATAAATATTTATGCATGCACACACACTCAAGTTTAATGATACTTGAAGATCTGTTGTTCTTCTGCACAGGAATATGTGATGCAGAGGAAATCTATATTCTACCTGAGACTTCAGTGGAGGTTTAAAAGAGGAATCTCCACAAGCCACAGCTCCTCCCGCAAAAGAGAAAAGGAACTGATGACGTGGCAAGCATGGAATGCAATTACAGCATGACCTAGGCATACTTCTCAACATCAAACAGCCAAGTAGCTGGGGATTCGAGACAGATTTTGAAAGGTGGATGTGTTTGTGGAATTTAAATTCTCCCATAAAATTAGGAAGGTGAAGGAAAATCTGTTCGACTCAGTGAAGTGACGTATACTCAAATTCCATATGTCTTTCACAGCCAGGCAACATGTGGAATTAAGCTGAATGTAGCCTTCCTTTCATAGTGGTTCTTACAGAAAAGGGTAGGTTTAGGCTTTACAAATCCCTGTTCTGTAATGCTTTTAGATAACTGTTGATACAGGCACAAAGGAAATTACATATTTTGTGCTTAGTTTGTATAGATTCCACTGGCATGGCAGTTTTATCATAATGGTGCCCATTTTTGTGCAAAAGCTAGTAGGGGTTGCATTTTTCAGTATCTCAGTATCTCACTTCTGCTATATCGAGATTCCTTAATCCAGGGTAAGACAAGGCATTCCCTGCCCCCTACTGGAGGAGTTGACCCCTTGCTGCATATGTGCAAAACAAAAAAGCATACGTGTGTGTGTGTGTATGTATATATATATATATACATATAAATATTCTCTAATGGGCCAGAAACCCCACCTGTGTCACAGCATGGTCAAGGAGATCAACACTCAACTAAACCCACCCACTCTGTGCAGATCAATCCCTCACTGCTGCACAAACCCAAATGGAAGAGACATGAAACTTTGGAGACAGCACCTCCTGAAAGCTTCCATAAAACAGCAGTCTACACACTCCATATTCCCAGAGCTGAAACGGGCCTCAAAGCAAGCACTGACCATGGCAAACTGAAATTAAGAGGTGAGGTAACTTTTTTTTTTTTTCATATTTAGACCAATTTCCACAGAATCCCAAAGAATAAATCAGAACAAACTGGTGACAGTTTTGGTTTAAAAGTCAAATTTGTCATGTTAGTGAAAAATTAACAGATTTGCCACTTTGCATTAAAAAGAAATCCTATTTTAGATCATTACAGTCCCAGAACAACGAGAACAACAGAGATTCAACTCCTAACTTCAATAAATTCATCTCTAGATATTAAAGATTATGTTTTTCTATGGGACAGTAATTTACTGATGATTAAGTACATTTAAAAATCACAACACAAACATGTCTTGCCAAGTCTGCTTCACTTTATTTCAGCTACTAAATGATGCCCAATTTAGCTAGAAAATATACAGCTCTGAAGAAGTAAGAAGAGAAACCTGGATATGTACGGTATAATTATGAACAGAAACTTGCCAGTACTTCTAACACTATGTGCCAATATCAATATTCTTAATGAACTGTATTTTTCCCCATATACCTCCATGTGGCCAAGAAAAATTTAATCTAGCCTGCACTCTCCCCCCCCAAAATAAAAACACACCACAACACTCCTGGAATCCTCCCTACAACCCACTAGGGTCTTTGTTATATTGGCCTATCTCTGTGTTTAAGTCTTTGAACCCTAGGTTGACTCGCAAACATTCACACTTTCTGACATCATCCTAACTTTTGTATCTACTATAATATCTCCTGCTAAAAATTACACTTGGGAAATACATTTGTAGTCAAAACAGCTTTCATTACTAAATGCCCAAATCGCAAAAGATCATTTTTTTGGAAGCTCTCTTTTCCTAGTACTGAAAAGCATTGCTGGCAGCCACTCCAGATGCCTCGTCCTGCAAAACGCTGCCCTGCATGCATTTATCCCTGTCATACCCTACGTGAAAAGCTCTTCTCAGGCACGTTCTCTTCTGATGCTGAAATGGAAACTGCTTGCCTGCTAAGATATAATTTTTTTTCCTTGCTGAGTAGTGCACTTTAAACCATAAGTGAATCAGCAACAGAATCTTAACATTACAAATCAAACAAGATGGACTACTTGTAAGTGGAGAAGGTCTTTAGCAAAAGCCTGGGAAAATTCCATTGGCTTTAATGGGCTTTGGATTTCATCACTTTTTGTTTCTAGCATGGTGCTCAATTTGTCTGAACTAAACAAGCTCTTAACTTCAAAAGGAACTAAGAGGTCTGAATCCTTGCTTTCTCAGTTACTACAGTAGTATGTGTTCACATGTGCTTGTTTTACCTTTTGGAGCCCAGCCACAAGAATGAAGGTAGAAGTACTGAAACATGGAACTCACTGCCTGCCCTAAACCTTCCACATTCTCCTCAAAGTAACCCACTTCATGATCTTTGTCACAGCTCAACATTATCTCATCCTCTTAACTGATTTGTTAGGAATTACTATACAATTAAAGCATCCATTTCATTTTCTCTCTTCAGTCTCCAAACTTATTGACGTGACATAAACAAACTTTATCATAATCCATGTTGACCTTTCTCTCTTTTGAGCTCAGAAACATTAACTTGTAAGTTATGTAGCAGTGCGCCAACTTAAATAACACCCTTTTTGGTACTTTGTTTCCTACTGACTGGCTATTTCACCACCTGGAACTCCTTAAAAATTCACTCAGCTAAAGCCAAGAGAATTGCAGGAGCTGTAATACCACTTCTTTCTTTCTTTCATCTCACAAAAACAGAGCATCTACTTCATAGAGGGGAAAATGGTGATTCATGCTTTCCAACTTGATCTAGGGTTTGTCTGTCAGAGGTTCCCTGACAACTTGCTTTAAGGGCCAAGCAAACCAGCACTACCAAACTGGAGAGCTGGACTACCAACATCAGCTCAAAAAGAAAGATGATTGCCCAAGTCATTCCTTCAGAAGAGAGGCCCTGAAGGGAAGGAATCCTAGCATTCACGTAAGTATTGACTTAACTGAATATTTTATGAATTGTATTATACCTACATAACTTTTTTTTTTTAAAAAAGAGAAAGTGTTCATGTACTTACTCAGCATTTACAGACTTCCCCTAATCCAGAGATAATTTAACCATTTATACTTGTACACTTTTACTTTTGTCAGACCTGACCCCACACAGACAAACCAGCTAAAATAATATTTCCTTCATATCAAAGAGTTCTTAGGAGGCTCTCATCCTGTGACTATTTCCAGGTACCATGTAGCAACATCTGAGATAGGTATCAGAGGCCAGGATCTGCCCAGTTAGCTCCAAATTACTAAAGTTGTATCAGGTAAGAAGAACTGACCCAGAGTGACAACCCAGCAAAGAGCTCTCAGCTAAGAGGGCACAACCAGAAGCCGGTACAGATACAAATACGAAGTGCTTCATAACATTTATATGCAAGTAATTGATTCAAGTGTCACACTCAGGGCCATTATAAAACTGTGATGCCATTTTTAAAAGTGCCTCCATAATCAAAGGTTATTTTTTAAAGGAATTCCCACTTCATTGCAGGTTGGCCATTTCCATGCTTTTGTATTTCAATCCTGCCTGGTTACAGAGCCCATTGTATGAAGGAATAATTTCTTTCTAAGCAAGAAGGCCAGAATAAAGACTGCCATTAGCGTTATTTACATACAGATATTATGCTATAGATATTATGCAACCAAACTTATTTCAAAATGTTGTTTTGATATTCCCATTTCTCTAATGGGCCGTCTTGTGTTTACAACTAAAACACGAGTGTAACATGTACAGAAACTTTTATATTGCTGACATCACAGCTAATAGAAAATGGTACAAACACATTCTTTTTTTGTGACATTACATTTTTAGAGTTCAATGGTCCTATTATATCCCACAGCAGGATGAAGCTTCCATGATTAACCATCTCTATGATATAACAGTAGAATCAAAAATAAGTCAGTTATCTAAAACCAGTAAGTGCCTCCATCATTTTTTTTCCCCTCTCCTCAGAGAGGCAGGGGGGGAGGGGCAGGGGAAGGAAGGAAGCAACTAGATCTTTTAAAGTATTGCAAGCATTTTTGCAGCGTGTCAAGCTAATCAAATCAGTCTTGCACTCCCCATCTACAAAATATCAAAATTCAGAAGATTTCTCAAGATTTCTCTACTTTCTGGACTGTAGTGTTAAAAAAAAAAAAAGAAAAAGAAAAAAACACAAGAATAGATTTGGCATTAGGTATAATCCCCACTCCTAACTTCTCTAAAAGGATTGGCATGTTTTGGCTGGGAAAAGCAATGAGCATCCTCCTATTCGTAGTTAATTTTGACTGAAGCTCTGTTCAAGTAAAACCTCAGCACAACTCTTCTTGAAGAATTACCACCTTACCAGGTTCATCTCTGCTGGTTCAAAAGCTTATGACATTCTCCTACAACATGGGGGGGGGGGGGGGAAGGGGGAAATCTGCCTTCTACCACTTATGTTCCTGCAAGAGTTGTATGCAATAGAGTCTAATTAAATTCAAGTCACAAGGGAAAGAGTTGCTTTTAGAGTTACAGACCTAGCAGCAAAGGCAGCCTCTCCTGCTAGGTCAAATGAACAGCTCAAAGGGTAGAGAATATATGGTCAACACAGCAGAAGAATGGTGAAACATTTTGCTTGCAGAGAGCCTGAAACTTGGAGAGAATAAAAAAGTATTTTTTGTACCAGATACACTCAAATAACCTGCAGTTGCAGACCTTTCTTGCTGTCACTGTGTTTTGCCTGCTGAAAAGCACCCAGTATATTTGTACACAGGTGAAAGTCACATTAAATATTTGTTCTTGACTAAATATTATTTTTTGATATCACCACCTGCAGCAACATGACTCACCCATTCATATTTTTTTTTCCTTTGAGAAGGCAGGGCAGCTATTGGTGCGTATATCAATCATTCCAGTTTTATGAATTAAAAGCTTCTTCATTCCTTAACGCCACCCAGGTGTTCAGGGCGTTAACCACACAAACTCAGAGACATTCAAACCTATAAAAGACAGCAAACTTGTGCATTTTTAATGGAAGAATGTAACCAAGTGCTGCTGAGTGATATGAAGCAAAAATAAAAAAATACAGATGACTAAGCACACACTTGCCAAACAACTTCTAAGACCAATTTAAAAATCAAACACAACACTGCCAAAGCTTTGAACTAGAGGAAGCAGATGCTTTTGCTGCTGTGACATGCATTTCCACCCAGCAGGTAGAAGGGATGAAATCCGGTCTCATCAGGTCACTAACAAGGATTCAGGGCTAGCAGCAGACTGGGATAAGCCAGCAATAACAACACTTTTACATATGATTTCCTGATACATGGAAGTTAGATATTTCCGCTATTTCATCTTCTATTTTTCTTAGAACAAACTGCTGAAAACTAAATTGCAATGGAATGCAGGCAGCTATTCTGATACACAATAGTTTATTGAAATAAACTGCACAGGAAACATTCTTTCCTTGTATGTATGTATGATTTCCACCAAGTAAAGTAGACAGTGGACGCATATGCAAGAACAAAGACATTTTAATCCTAGCTGCATCACATTCTATTCTATTAATTCTTGTAAAATAATAGTTTCTTCAAAGCCCATTTAGAAGAGTTATTGTCAATATAATGAATTTGGTTTATTTTTATCCTCTATTTTCACAGGATCAAATCTTTAGACATTTACCATGCAATTGCTCTGTCTTTCCTTGCCAAATTATATCTGAGTAACACCTGTGAAGCAGAGTCAGATCTGCATGAATTACACTGAAAATGTTTGTTCCTACCCCTAGCAAATAGCTTTGCTACAGTAATAGCATTAGAGGGGAAAGTATTCTTGGGGAAATAAAAATACACAAAAAAACACAACATAAAACACTTTCCACAAATTTCTGTTTCATGAAGAAATTGTTCGTGCTACACTCAGTTTCCATTTCTCTGTTTCTCTCCCCAGAGGTCCCCAACACCAACTCGGGGCTGTTTCTGGTCACTTTCCCAAGGGAAAGCTTTGTGTGGCATTAAGGGCTGGAGAGGCACAGATTGAGAACAGCATGAAAATACATGGGATACAAGGCTATAATGACAGCAATAGCATATTTTAAACTCAGAGTTCCCCAGAGCATTGCATCACTAACTCAGCTGAGACATTCTGAGCCAAGAGAAGAATTCTCACATTATTTAACTATTTGTTATAAAACATCAAATAGATGAAAAAGACAACATTCTGATTAAAACTCCTTACCAGTTAAACCCTAAAGCCAAAAGCTCCTTGCAGGAGCACAGGAGCCTCACGTACGTACGCACAGGCTTCAGCACGTTCTTTCAGGAGAGAAGTCTGGTAGAACCCCTCTGCGGTTTGCACACAGCCCAACAGAAACAACTGCCCAATACCACCGTAGTGGCATCTGGGTCTCGTGAGCACGAGGGCCCTGGCCTGACCATCCCTGCCCACACAGGACTGGACATGGCCACAAAAGCTCCAGGCTCTCCCCAGGCCACACGCAGGAGGAAATATCTGGCTGCTGAGGCAGCGTTTGCTCTCCAAACAGCTGTTCCCCATCTTATCTCTGAAAAGAGCTCCACGTACCGCTTCGGAAATGACTTGTGTCCCACTAGTGCTACACGTGCACTTACTTCAGTAAATCCTGCTATTAGGAGTAAAACATAATAAGAAGGTCAAATATTCACCTCCTCTAAGCATTTAAAGCCATGAATGAACCATGCAAAACGACTACCTACAAGTGCATGCATGTGCGCGCGCTTTGTTTTGTTTTTGTTTTTAAGGCATCCATATGCCGATGCATAAACACAACCATCTTGAACATGTAAGTATACATTTTATCAATATAAGCAGTACATAGCATATTTAAGCTATAAATTAATTTTAAACTACCCAAAAGTCCACTGGTGGCTGGGGAGGGAGTTCTGCTTATACAAGCGTGCGTACATGACAGCAAGCCTGTGGCAGCAACATCAGGCTGGCTGCAACCCCAATACTGACCAGCATTTTAATAGCTCTTAGCAGCAAAGTAGCTATCAGGACAAGCCCGAAACTCCGGGGAAAACCAATGATCGAGGGTGTTCCACCCACGCAACCAGCTGTGGTGCTTGCCACACAGCCACAGTCATTGGCACACAACCCTATAGCTGGCTTTCTACCTGTGCATTTCTACTCATCTCTTAACTAGACAAGGTTGCTCTCCTATACCATGGCTACAGGATACCACTCTGAAATAAATGCCTTTCTCAAAAGAGAATGGATTTTCCCAGACAACAAACACCCCAGAATTTAGGAAATCAGTGAGAGCAATGAACAGCAGTGAGAGCTGCTCATTTTTTCTGATAAATTAATGACTTGCTATACTTAACAGAAATATTTTTAAAGTCAAATCTACTGTCTGCTCCCAGACTCAATGGCATAGAAAGCAAGAGGGATTATATCTTAATTTTCAAATTTTAAGAGACTAACTCCATTTTAGGATTGCATCCTGTTCTGTGTAAGACTCAATAAATTGTACTCCTGCATTAAGGAAATACTAAAGAGGAAATGAAAAGTATGTTCAGTCAAGTTTTGTTTTCATTAAAGCACATGTAGACAAGAGGTAATATAAATGGTGTACATTGGTAGCCTTTATTATTCAAGTTGTGTGTAAAGCACTCCTTTCATGAAAAAGGACTAAAGAAAGAAGAATTACGCCACAGATCATTTTTATTTTTCTTCAAAACTAGATAGGTAAAGATATTGGACTAGAACTTATTAATAATTGAAAGCAAGCCTTAAAACCTGAAGAAATAATAAACTGATCTGCCCAGCTGTAACTCATCCAAGTTATTCTGTCTCAATCCAAACACCTTCAGCATTAGTCCTCTAAAAAGACCTTTTCAATCTTTCCTTGCCTTTTACAATACATCAGTGTTGCTCAATTCATTTAAGGCTTAATTCATGAATAAGAAACCACAGTTACTCCACACTTCTGCTTGGGATCTATAGCCCAGCTGGGATGAAAGGGCCTTGATTCAGAAGTTGCCAGGAAGCAGGTCATAGTGGTAGAGGGGCAAAGTTTAGGCCAATACAATGACGCCCACAAAAATTTGAGTAATATGCACTTCTCATCACAATACATGGGAACTTACACTTACTGAGTCCCACAAAACATTCTTTGCAGATCCCAAATGTCTCATTAAAGACAGAATATGAACAGAAACTGTGGGCATCAAATATTTCTCACCCTCAGTTGAAACTGCTGGGATGGGGGCAAAAGGAGGTGGCAATTGCAGCAGAACGTAAAGCAGACCATTGTCTGTTCTCCAGTTCTCTCTCTACATGGCTGCTGACCAGGATAAATAATGCTTTTCCTCATCTGAACTTTAGGAAACACTTCTGGGATCATATGCATGTTGCACCACATTTAGGGAGAGGTGAAAGGAAGGTACACTCCAGTCTTGAGCAGGAGGGATTACAATCTATTCCAGCAGCGCACTCGTGATGCCCAGGAACACTAAAGGCGTGTGCCCACCACAGGGAGGGTGGTAGGCCCCCTCTGCATGCAGATCTCGTACAGCTTTGCCTC
>JAYECN010437669.1:0-22449 GCA_035222435.1 Microcambeva ribeirae | reverse complement strand
TATATATGTGTGTGTATATATATATATATATATTTTGTTTAATTTATGAGAAGAGTAGGTGATTGTTGTGCAACTCCAAAAAGTTATGTATGGGCTTGTGTCCTGCAGCACTGTCTTGCAGCGCGCTCTGCTCCTCCAGCGCTTCTGGGCGTGGAGACCTGAAGTCACCTTTCCTCCCAAGAAGTCATTTTGCTCCGTTTCCTATCAGAAGCACAAGCTGTAGGTACCGAGTTAGACTTACGAGCCTGGGAGCAAGAGTTTCATCCCAGCTTTCACATCTTCCATAGACCCCAATGCAGATGCAGAAGTATCTTCTTGGATGGTAGAACGAGAGGAGGAGGAATGGCCTGGGGAGCCAAGGGGGGACGTTGAATTACTGAAAGCTCGTGGTGGTCCCTGGAGCCTTAGCTGAGCCTTCATCATGGCACTGATCACCTAAAGCTTCCTCCAGAGCTCCCAGAAGGGTTTATGTGATGGAAGGAAGGTCCTTCTTGATGAATCCCAGGACTTCCTGACGTACCTCCTGGCCCTCTCTATAGGCCAGAAGTTCTGCCCAGGTGTGCAGAAGACCAAATCCGACTGCAGCAGATGCCCTGAGGAGCCAAGTTATCAGGGAATGCAGCAGGGAAATACTGTGTTAATTTAGGGACTCAGCTGCATGCTCAGCGTAGCTCAAATCTGCTTCTGAAAAAATGAAAAGCATCCAGCCTTCCAGTCTAACGACTACAAAATGTCTGGGGATCCTTTGAGTAGAATAAGCTCTGATGCCTGTACAAGAGACCTCCTTAATGTTATTCCCTGAAGCTGCTAATCTAATCTCAAAGATTTTGGTATGTAAGTGGTAGGGAAGACAGGCATCAAATACTGGGTGTATTTGTACCTCTTCTTTATATATATATATATATATATATATACACACACACATATATATATATCTTTATATGTATATATATCTATGTGTATGTATGTATATAAAAAGAAATAAATGCATATATATATTATATATATAAAATATATAAATACATATATAAAAATACATATATAAAAAGAAACAAATACATATATATATATATATAATATATATATATACATATATATATATATGTATTTGTTTCTTTTTATCTGAGAAATGGCATTTGTCCCTCAAGCTGTAACTACCCTGGGTTTCAACTCAGTTGACTTTGGTCATGGTGGTGACTGGCAGCGCAATGGGATGATGGGCAAGGGATGCTGAGATGTGCTGGCAGGAGCCGAACGGGTAAATACCCTCTTGGGAAGTTGTGTGGACCCTCCGAGGAGACTCTCCTGTCTAGGGCCTGATTCTGGTGCGCAAACATGGTTCATGAGGCCAGTACTGGAAGACTGTAGGGAGGTGACTGGAAGATGTCCCCAGCTGCAAGCCCACGATGAGGAGACTTAGTTAAGCTAGGGCAAGGTGACTTGATCTCTAGCGAAGGTCTCTGTTGGTCGCTGGGTCTCCTGCCAGGAGAGACCTCCCCAAGAAAGGCCAGAAGAAGGTGCAGAGTTAGCGCTGATCCGGCCAACGGGGGGACCCCTGGAAGTAAAGCAGCGATGCCGTGACCAGGGCCACGTTGCTCAGTCACAAGTGCAGCGATACAGGTAGTTTGGGACCACAGGAACCCTCTCCCTTAGCAGCTCCCATGTCCTTGGCATGGACTCCAGTGGGCTGAAGCAAACCCAGCGTCGCAGCCCCTCTGTTCGCTCTCAGTTCTTGCCCACTTCTCCGGGTTTTGTAAATTAGCTTGGAATTTCCGCTGCTTTGCTCTTATGCTTTTTTTTCCCTTCATTTTTTCCATGGTTCCTTTGTATCCCGCCTACTCAAATTCATTGGAAATGGCCTTTATTTTTCTTAATGCACAAGAATATGGCTTTAATCAGGGAACACTGTTAGCAGCCAGTAAACACTCACGGACCCAACTGTTTGCAAAAAGTTTTGAGATTTACTGCTTGCATCTCCTGGAAAATTCGCTTCTTTTGGGAAAGCCGCCTCGGAGGTGCAAAGCCGTAAGGACCCAGTGCCTGTCAGAGGTGCCACGGAGCATCGTGGGTGGCACATAAGGAAACAGCAGGAGCTGTGCTAAGCTCAAAACGCTCCTTGGGAATCCGCGATGTTGGAAGAGCGGGCAAGCCCCGTGCACAAGAGCCAACCTGATCCTCCAGCTGCTCCTGGCCTTGATCCGCAACTCCCTCAAGCTCCATCAGTCCCCGAAAACTTGCAGCTCTTAAAGCTTCCCCTCCTAGGCAATGGCTGTTTTGGGAGAAAACAGAGACTTCTGCTCTGTTCCGACTTGTTGGTGGCCACGGGAATTGCAGGGAGGAGGTAGAGAGGCAGTGACGGAGCTCCAGGGCCACCTTGGGAAGTGAAAACCAGGGATATCCAAGCAAACAGGTTGTATCCCGGCCCCAGCCTTTGCTCATCTCTTCCAGATGTAAAAATAAAAGAAATAACGAGCAAAACTGTGGTCACGCTGCATCACAGAAGGGCTCCTTGGAAGGGCTCCTTTGCTCCAAGGAGCAAAGCATGAAAAGAGAACGTTAGCATGAAAAAAGAACATGGAAAAGCAACAAAAAGCCCATTTTTCAGCCCAGGTTGGGGCCTCTTGGCATCGTCTCTTGAGCCCTTTGGTTGCATGATGTTACGATGGAGTCTCTTCAACACCTGAGCAAGGAGAACATTGAGCCCAGCCTCTCCACTTCACTTCTCCATGTGTCTGCACGTGAGTTTGTGCAGAGGAAAAGGTGCAGAACTTGCTCGTGTCCCAAGAGCTGCAGATCTGAGGCTTAGACCTACTTAAAGGCAGCTCCTACTGAGTGGGAATGACTGGGATTTGGGGGAGCTCCATCCACCTCGAGGCTTTTTTGCCAGCTCTGGCCACGCTAGCAGAAAAACTCCCTGTCTTCAGTAGCTTGCGCTGGTTTTATTTTAAGCTCAGTGCATCTGTCAGGCCGGTTAGTGAAGAACTATTGCACCTTTCAGTTTAATGATGTATTTTTGCAAAGATGCTCCTTGGCACCGAAATTACTAGCGCAGAAGCAAGCCCCGGCTCCCAAACACTTGGCTATTCCGCCAGCTATTGCTCTGCCCAAAGTTAATACTGTTTTACTGCTGACGCTCAGCAATTCTGCATCTCCGCCTTTCCTGTGTTCATTAGCTTGTGCTTTCTAAGGTTGGACGCCTAGGAAGCAGGTGAATGAAACCTTTTTTTTTCTGGTGAATGAAACCTTTTTTAAATAAAACGCTCTCATAGAGTAACATGCACATAATAAACCAAATGGCCGTGCTCAGGGTCAGTGTTTGAGAATGAATCAACACAGCGTAAGGGTTGGGTTGACCAGGTTGACCCCCCTCATCTTGCTGGCCGTGGAGTTGGAGGGACAGTGGGCACATTGGTGACAGTTGAACCTCGGGCTGAACCTTTGGAAAATACCCTTGGAAGGGGAATCTGCTCAGGAAAGGGACCCTTTGGAAAGGGGGAAGAACCCCACGAGTGTCTTTGCCCTGGACTTTCACGCTCGGGCTCTCGCTGTGGACCGTTTCCTTCCAAAGGAGACTCGTGCGCCTGGGATTGATGGAGACTCCTGACCCCGTTACGCTCTCCCACGGAAAGATGCTTGCCTTGCTGTTTTTTCGCCCGGTAACCGTCGCTATCGATGCATTTCAGGACGTTTTAAGCATAAAATGCGTGGAAATTTAAGCTTCCGGTAATCCGGTCAGCTCATCGCGTAATTGCACCGGTGTCTTGAGGGATATGGGAAATCATCTTCCTGAAATGCGGCCCGGATGAGGCTGCGAGCAGCAAAACCTGCCCTGTTCCTTGCTCTCTGAGGCCACCCGAAGCCACCAGCATGAACCTGGGCTCTCCAAAGCCCAGCTGATGCTCCTGATGATCCCCTATCCCCCTCCGGCATCCCAGTGGCTCCCCACGAGGCTGCCTTTGCCCATCCCAAGGTCCCAATATCCCAGCGGAGCATCGGTCGGGCTCCTCTCCTGGGTGGTGAGACCTGGAGTGTCCCCAGCACCGTGGGGATGTTTGGGATGTCCAGCTCACCAGGGCACAGGGATGGAGCCCCTGGATGACGCCTGCGGGCACGTGGGGAACCGGAGGGACTCCCCATCACTGCGGGTACGTCAGCCCAAGGAAGCTTCTCGGGACATGGGTGTTTGGATTCGGAAGCTGCTCGCTGCCCTCCCTTCCCAGCGCGGAGGGAGGTGGCCCCGGGCCATCGATCCGTCGTTTCACCGAGGTGCGATGTATTGAGCTGGCCGAGTTGATTAATAGCCCCAGTAAATTAAAAGACTGGGGAGAAAGGAGAACAGTTAAAGCTCAAATCCTTCTTCTCCGAAGGCAGGGAAAATAGCGATGCTGAGAGGGAGGGAGAACCCAGGCACTTCCCAGCGTTATTAGCCTGATAACTCACAGCGAAGACCAAGAGGAAATCAGAGGCTCGGCAACAAAAGCTCCTATATTTTCTTAACACGACACAGGCTCTAGGGCTGCCTGGTTTCAATCCAGCTACTTTATTGACCGTCTCATTCTGCAGGGTCCAATGGACGGGCATCTGTTTGGGGCCGCATGGGACTTCCTTTGCTTCTCGGGAGCTCCTGTGCTTTCATTTCAGCCTTGAGGAGCCCTGGGCACGGCTTGTCCGGGTGCTCCAAGGCTGGAGACGTGGCTCCCGTTTCCCATCGGAGACGTGGCTTGGGAAGGAGGTGACTGGTATCTCCAGGACCCGCTGGACAGGGCACATGGATGATTCCCAGCCCTCCTTTGGCACGGGTGGTGCTGGATCTTCCTGGCAGGTAGATGTGATGCTTTTGCTGTTGCCTTTATCCTGGGAAGGTTCTTTTAAACCTTCGGCACCCCGGTCGCCGCATCCCGAGCGCTTGTCGGCCTGTGGCCCTGGCGAGCTGGGCAGGAGACGGCAGCGCGTTGCCGCCCACTCGAGTGCCCAGGACCTTGTTTGGGCAATTTTAGACCATCTCCAGGGATGGAGACGCCACCAGCTCTCCGGACAACCTGCTCCAGTGCTCTGTGACCCTCACAGGCCAGTGGGTTTTCCTCGTATTCAGAGGAAAATTCTTTCCCTTTTTTGCCCGTTGCCTCTCGTCCCTTCACTGGCCACCACTGACAAGCTCCTGCTTTGCAGCAGGTCCGTCCCCAAGCTGTCCTGCTGCCTGGGGCGGTTCCTCCAGGGCCAGCACGTCCAGTTTTGCAAGAAAAAAGAAGCTTTACCTACAACTCGCTTTCTATACGCCAAGCCAGGATGGACCCATCTTCTCTCTTGAGATTTGCCCAAAGTGGGGGAGCTCTTGGTACCTGCAAAGCTCCGACCTTTCCAAAAGAGGAGACTTGTTTGGAGTAAAAGGCGGTCAGCGCTAGTGGGTTGGTTTTCTGACCGATGCATCGGTTTAAATGCCACGTAGCTGGGTAAGCTTCACTTAGGCAGCGTGCTGAAGGGTGGATGATTTTTGCCTGGATCTATTTCTGCAGCTTTCCTAAAAGCGTTCTGGCTTGTAAACGCAGCCGCCTGTCTCTTGTGTGGTTCTGCCTATGCTCCCATGGGAAAACTGGAGATCTGGAGCAAACAGTGAGGGGCTGCGGCGTTGTCTCGGTGCACAGCATGGATTAGCAGTGGGGAACGCCTGCCCTGCTTGGGGTAATCCGAAACGGGGGTTAGTGCCCGGCATCTGTGGCCCCCGTTGGCACTGGGATTTACCCAAATCCGCTTTGGCAGCTCTAATAGCAGCAGCCGGCAACTTGTCCCCTCTTGGCTGCTCCGTGTGCTGAGGTGCGACCGCGTTGGTGCCTCCGGGTGGTTTCTTGCCTCCCCACTACCCTTCCCCACTGATGTTAAGGAGCGACGTGGTGCTGAGCGAGCGGCAGCTGCGTCTGTGCTCTGGAGGGCTCAGGTCGTGAGATGCGGTGGCTTTGGGGGCAGAAGCGACGGCTGGTGCCACCTGAAGCTCAGGAAGGTCCTTTGTTGCGCTGGCAGATCCACCGACCTCTCCTGCAGGCTGAAAATCAGGGACTGGTTTGTAGAGTTTTGCAAACAGCGGGTTAATGTGAGAGGTGGTGTGGGGCTCCGTGCGTGCGAGCGTCAGGAGAGCATCAGGCGTCATCCCACCCAGGCCGCCCGTCCTGCCGGGTGACGGCCGCGCTCCCTGCCAGCCCCTGAGTCTCCCTCTGCTTGTTCCCCTGCAGGCTGGAATGGGTGGAAATCATCGAGCCTCGCACGCGGGAGCGCATGTACGCCAACCTCATCACGGGCGAGTGCGTGTGGGACCCGCCGGCGGGCGTGCGCATCAAGCGCACCAACGAGAACCAGTGGTGGGAGCTCTTCGACCCCAACACGTCCCGCTTCTACTACTACAATGCCACGACGCAGCGCACGGTGTGGCACCGGCCGCAGAACTGCGACATCATCCCGCTGGCCAAGCTGCAGACGCTGAAGCAGAACACGGAGTCGCCGAGGGCCTCCACGGAGAACAGCCCCGGCAGGAGCAGCAATGTCAGCAGGGAGGGCAGCACCAGCTCCTCCTTGGAGCAGGAGCTGGAGGGCAGCGAGAAGGTGCAGGAGCAGCCGCGGTCGAGCCGTCAGTCAACTCAGTATGCGGTGGTGAAAGAAGAAACGGAAAGGTGAGAGCGGTGCTGGGTCTGGGATACGGATGGGGTCTCTGCATGAGGGTCGAGGGGTTGCTCATCCACAAAGCAGTCACCGATGGCAGGAAGGGGTATAAGCACCTTTGAAAGGCGTTTCTTCTTGCAAAGTGTAGCATAGATGCTCTCCTGCAAAATCCATGGGAGAACTAATTTCCTAGCGCCTGAAATACGTGTTTTTTTTACAAAGTGGTGCAGTTTTAAATCATTTCCTTGCATGGGATTCCTCCCTGACTCTCCCTAATGAGGCAGGCTGGCTCCTGCTGCACGCAGGGCTGTCCCATTGCACTGCAGAGCTTCTAGGAGAAGCTTCAGACTGAACAGGGAGTCAGTGCCCAGTTTCTAAAGGTCATTTTTAAAAGGATGCAAACAACATAATGACACGTCGGCTGCTCTGTGCAAAGCGTCTCACACCGTTAGGACTTGCAAGCTGCAAGTCAGGCAGTTTCTTACTTAATATATTTTTATTTTCTTAAACAATACCTCTTAAAACGTTTATAAACCTTCTTTCCGTGCATCACTGTGAGCGGTGCTGCTTGCGAATGATCAGCAGCCGAATTTCTGCTCGTGACAAGTCCTGGCCCTGGCAGCTCCGGCGCGGACGCTGCAGCCAGGGGATCTCCTCGCCATGCGGGAGCAGGACAGGAACACCCGGCGCGGCGGCTGCTTTCGTGTGGGACATCCAGCAGCTCCGTGCCGGCGCGCGCGCTCGGCCCACGCGTGGAATGAGGGCGGGCTGGATCCGCTGGCATTCCTGGCGATCCCGCAGCGGAAGTGCCGAGCGTGCAGCCTGCGCGCGTCCGTGCAGGGCAGGTTTCGATGCCCAGCAAGGTGGGCGAGCTCCCTTGGGAGCCTCCACGAGCAGCGGGCACCGCTGCCCGCCGTGGCCGCAGCTCGTGGGTCTATTCCTGGTGCGCGGCCGCCGGGGACACGGGGTCTTTGCTCGCCCGGCCCCAGCGCTGCAGCCTGCCCGTCCCCCCTTCCCTCTTGCTTGTGGCCTCAAGCAACATCGTCCGCCGGTAGCCACTTGTGCAGGCTGCATCTGGCGACCCATAAATCCTCAACTGCTGTTTCCACGGGGGATGTGCAGATTCCCTCCTGAATGGGAATGTGGGTTTTTTTTCAAACTGAACTGCCGACTTCCCCAACAGCCGTAATTCCTCCCCCTGTCTGCACTTGTTTCACTGAACTGCCACTGCGAAGAACAATTTTTTCCCTCCTGCTATGCAAGCGGGATCTGCTGTCCCGCTCGTCCCCATGTCAAATGCTACGTCTGCTCCCTGCAGCTCAACACCGGGTCCACCCAGCTGCTCTTTCCATGACGCTGTCCCGGTCTCTGGGTAATTGCAGCCCCTGCGAAGCTTGGAGAGAAACAGCCGCTTGTTCCTGCAGTCGCCTCAAGGGTTAACTCGGACTGAACGGATGGATTTTGATTTTCGTGCAGATGGTGCGTTGCTGCAAGAACATGTGCGCGTTCAGTGGCTTCCTGGAAGAAGAGGGAAGATCCATTTTCTCTTTTAGCTTTAGTACCCTGGACTTGTTCGCTCTCCCTTTGGATTTTCTTCCAGTGTACCGGGCTGCAGAAACTAGCTGGGACCTTGCACTTTGTCCTCCATCCACACCTTCTCTCCCCTTTTTCAGTCTTTTGGATACCCAGACACATTACAGGATACAAAGCTTCTGAGAGGGCTGTGAGGAGCGAGGACCACGCCAGGACCTCCACGTAGAATGGTAGAAGGTTTCTGCAGGTTTCTACAAGCAAACTGGGCTGGCTTCGTCCCTGGCTGCCTCCCACCATGTGCGATGGGTTCGGGAGCGTTCGCAGCAGCTCAAGTGCTCTCAACACCGCATGTACCCATGGCTGGGTGCGCTGCCTTCATCCCCGCAGAGTCTTCTCGAGGCCGTGAGACTTGGAGGGTCAGGGTGACCTGATCAGGGCTGCGGTTTCCGTGCATTTCCCCTGATACGGAGGTCTCGGTGCTCTTGGCCCAAGGCTTGAGGAGGACGGGCTCCGTGCGTTACCGTGTCCTCTGGATTCTCAGGAGCTCTGCTGGGCTTTCTGTGGCCGTCCTTAGGCTTGACCTCATTGAAAGACAGTGCAGCAAAGCTGATAACATCATCTGGGGTCGAAGCGAGAAACGGCCGCTGTGGTTGTACCGAGGGCTAAGCTGAAGAACCCTCCCTGTTCTAGCTCGGAAGGGGAAGACGGGAAGGCCTAAGTGTGTTCGGTGTCCGTCTGACTCCCAAAAACCTACGATGGTGCCTGCGGACGGGGCAATGCTCTGCCCGTCTCTGTAGGCTGGAACTTGGGGGTCATTTTGTGTGCTGACTGTGAACAGGGGTCTCGCTGACAGCGCCCCTAAGCCAAGGCCATGGTCTGCTTTGGTTTCGGCGCTGGCCGGGTCCTTCAGCTTCTGTAGGTCACAGCAAGGCGGCCTCTTCCCTAATTTGCTTTCTCAGTAGAATCCTGGTGGCCTCTTAATAGAGCCTGTGCTTGACGGCTACGTTTTCATATGTTTTCATATATAGGAGGCTACATTTCCGTATGTTTTCATATGTAGGAGGCTACGTTTTCGTATGTTTTCATATGTAGGACGCTACGTTTTCGTATGTTTTCATGCTGCGTCAACTGCAGAGGCGCCATGGGGTGACACACGTGGGGCAGCGGGGCCGTGCCATGCCGTGGTGTGGCCAGGACGTATCTCCTAGCCTAAAAACCAAACCAACCACCCTCAGGCCCCCGATGCCACCAGAGGGAGCAGATACCCTGGTTGGGTGGACACTTCCCACCTGCCTCCCTGGAAGTGACCCGAGAAGGTGGCCCTGTCCCTTCGGCTCAGCAAAAGAAGCCGTGTCGACATCCCATCCTGGCAGAAGTGCCCTGATGCCCGGAAAACGGGTTCCCTTGACGACCTCCTCGGGTGAGGGATGCGCTGAAAGGCCTGGGGAGCTTCGTGGGCGCCTCGGAGGTGCCGAGTCTCCTGAGCCGGAGGTAACCCTGCCGGGATGCTGCTCCGGCGGGATGGCGGAGGAGCCTCCCGGCTCCACCACGAGCTCTAGGACCCCGTACGGGATGCGGCAGCCGGGGCTTTGCAGCGGCGCCGGCCTCCTCCGGCGCCAGGACACAGAGCTGCTTGGAGCCAAGATGCCGGAGAGGCTGGCGGAGGCTCCCGCGGAGCCTGCGTGGCCGGGAGGGTTTGCATCCGTCTCCGATGGCCCGGTCCCTCTAGCAAAGCCAAGGCGGGCGGGCTGGCTCCGGTGCCCTGGCCAGGGCTCCCTGTAACGCCGAGATTTCATCCCTAAAAGTGGCTGCTGCTCGCGGGCCCGGCACAGATAAGCGAAACATGAGCTGTGCAAATTAAAAATTGATTTTTGATCGGGGCGATAGCGGCGGCCAAGGGCAGAGCCGGGGGAGGCGCGGATACCTCGAGCTCCTGGGCTTCTCGGGAGCGAGGCCATCCCTGCTTCTCCTTGCTGCTCCCGATCACCGTCAGCGGAGAGGAATGAGGGGAGAAGATACTCAAAGATGGGTTTGAGTATAATGATCTTTCGTTACGTAGATATCTAAATATTTAGATGAAGCTTATCGTGGGAGTCCATATATAGCTTAAATATGCTTGGACTTGTTAGCAACTTTCTCTTTTTTTTCTTCATTTCCAGCCTCATATTTGACTCCTGCTGCCCCATGGTGGGCCAAGGAGAAACGTTTAGTGACAGCGGGCAAGACCGGGGCCTTGCGGGAGCCTTCGAGCCCCCTGTGGCCCTGTTTTCTGAGACTTCTGTGATTTGGTGGCCCCAGGCTCTCTGCCCGCCTGCACGGTGGCTTTGGCCTGGTGGGCTTATGAAGACTCGAGGCTGATGATCAGGGGTGACAACCCCACTCTTCTTTCCATTTCTCACTCCTAGTCTTCCTCAACAAAGTGCGGCCGTTGTCCCCTTGCTGTCGGAATGACCTTAGCAGACCAACCTGTGTTTGAGCTGATGCTTTGGTGGGGAGCAAGCAGTGACGTTTTTGGAGAAGGTCTCAGAGCGGCCAAAGCCCCTGCATGTGGCCAGAGACCTCGCCGGCCCCTGGCTGGAAGCACCGATCTTTGCACGCTCGCAAAGCGAAGGAGAGCGGAGCAGCAGCGCTAACAACGCTGAGAAGGGAAGGAGACATCCATGTCCCAAGCATCGCTTCTCCCATTGGAGATAATGGCTGCAAACGCTTTGTTTACATGGAAAGGAGGTTTAAATGGGGGGTTATTTAGGAGGAGTCGGATCTAGAAAGCGAGTTTGTGCAGGGCAGGTTGAATGTGCCCTCATGCCTAGGGAAGTTTTATCACCATCATCCTCAGGGAATTTGTTGCTGCCGAGCAAGCTGGGCTTGCATTTCTTACACGGCTCTAGCGAAACGGGATTTGCACGTAGCTGTAATCAGCAGCTGGATTTGACTTGGGAGACAGTGGTTGGGTCCACTGGGCAATCCAGCATCTGCTGACCTCCAGGCTCCTGCGAGCTGGCCTGTCTCGATGGCTAGCGATGGTAGAATGCTCCCAGGTGAGTTTTCTTGCTTGTGCTGTCTTGCCCTAGACTTCAGTTTGCTTGCGTTAAAAATAGTTGCTCTGAACCCTTGGAGACGGCTTCTTCAGAGGGCGGAGAGGACCGTTGCACCTGCGTTATCGCGGAGGATTGGCCAAGTTTGGTGCAAGCTTCTGAAGAGCTGTGCCCTTCCAGTGGGTCCTTCCCAAGTTAGAGCGTCCAGCGGGACGCTGGAGAAGATAAATCTGACTGAGTTAAGTGCAGCTGAGCTGAAATAGCTGGGGGGGGTTTCCCTTGCGAACAAGTTCCTGAGATGCTTGGGGGCTGTCTGGGGCCAGGCCGTGATGCTAATGGGCTCTGTCAGCGTCTCGAGGAGAGCAGGGCACAGCCCGGGGCTCGGCCGCACCGCTTTGCAGAGCAACCTCTCCGCCCTGCTGCCGGGACAGCCGTTTTCTTCCCGCAGAGCCCCCAAACTCAGATTTGCAGCCTCAAATTAAGGAAAACGCGCGTTTGGCTGGTCATGGAGAAGCTGCTTCTCCGGACCTTAAGGGATTGGGAAAATCAACTATTTTGCTCATGGCCATCTTGATTTGCTCTCTTCTCTGAAGGCGATGCGAAGACCCCCCGTGCCAGGCTGGGAGCACACGTGGGTCGGTGACATGAACGTCCCCGCAGCCGCTGCTGCACGGGGAGGTTCCAGGTCTCCACGGAGATCTCTGCCCTCCGCAGAAACAAGCCCTGCAGCAACGAGCAGCTCTCGGAGGGCTCCCAGCGCGACGTTTTGGCTCAGATTGTGGCTTAGCGCGTGAAATCCAGAGTTCAGCTTCTTTGCTTGGGTGGGCTGTCATTCTGGATGCCACGCAGGGCTTCGATTTTCCCGGCTGGGTGGCAGCAACATGTTTGGCACCGGTCAGTTTTGGAGGGTGGTGCTGGTTGTGTGCAGCCACTCCGTCTCGCCGGCATCGCTCCCTTCTCCCGCTGCTGGTACCTGGACCTCGAAGAGCCTCTGCAAAGAGCCACGATGACCCCCGTAAATTCAGAGCTCTCCCTTAGGGCTCTGCTGCGGATGGGCTCGCAAGCCACGCGCTTGCCGTCCTGTAACGTTCCTAGGAGCGGGTGTCGCTGCCTACGGACAGCATCAGAAAGCTGGAAGAGCCCCTTCCCACCGCGCAGCCGAGAAGTTGTGACGGCTTCAGTTCCTGAAGTGGTTAAACTGGAGGCAGCCGGCACGGGGAGGAGAGCGGGCAGCAACGTCACTCCAGAAGCCGGAGCTGAAATGGGTAAATATTTAATATTGAGATAACAAATCTTGGGAAGAGTTTACCAAGGGATCTGCTAGACCCTCAGTTGCCCGACATCCACGTTGACTGGTTCCTCTCTAAAATGTGTTCCTGGAGCACAGAGTCTGGATCAGCCCCAAATAGCTGCATCTTCCGTCCCGTTGCTGCGAGCAGAAGAGCGAGGCGCAGGACACCAGCGCTGCTGGGATGACGTGTCACTTGGAATTCTTTTATTTCCAGTGTTTTATCCACGGGGAGGGTCTGCAGGGAGAGCGTTTGTGAGCATCACCTGCGGGCGAAGCAGGAGGTCGGGGTGGACCAAGTCCCTGCGCGGTTTGATGTCCGTGAATGCCGACGTTGGGGCTGGTGTCCCTTGGAGCAGGATCACGGGAGTCACCGTCATCGTGGCAGGAATGCTGCCAGCCTGGGGAAGGCAGCGTTTAAGGCATTTGTAGGTATTTTGGAAGCTCTGCTGTTGCCTGGGCCTCTGCAGAACTAAGGAGAGCAGTAGAGTCGGGTACGGAATCCTTACCGAGGAAGCCTTGCAAAAAAGTCCTCCCAAATTAACTGGCTCCCAAACGCTTTTTGTCTGGGCTTATCCCGCGGGATGGGCTTAACTGGGATGGGCCCCTTCCCACCGTGGTCATGACGAAAGTGGGGCTCCATCTCACTTTGCCCAAGCCCTCTTGCTTTCCCCATACTGGAGCAGGACTCTCCTGTTTCTGTGCTTGGCATAGCCGGGAGTTCCTCCTCGTGAGCACAGATGGGTCAAAGGGGAGAAAGCTCCGGGTCCTTCTAGCTGGTGGCATCTGCTCTGCATTTCGAAGCAGCGGCCTGGTTGTGCTCAGAGCCACCGGCTTCCACGGCCACCATCACCAACTTCACGCTCCTGGAAAGAGCTGGTGGGAAGGAGTCACTGCAGAATTCGGCGGTGGACAACGTTTTCAGTTCTGCAAAGTGTGTTCTGGAGCTCTTGTGTATTCTGAGTCTTTCCGGATGGAAATTGCTTCCGAATGGCACTCACATGGCTGTATGGAGCTGTTTATGCAACTTGGGCCTTTATTTGATTGCAGATAAGACCCTGGAACTGAGGGGCTCCTTCCCGCCGGAGGACAACGGCTCAGCTTCCCTGGTGCTGCAGATCAGTCCACCGCAGTGACTCCCAGAGCAGTTGTGTCCTGTGCCCACCTTGTAGGGCTAATCCCAGAGCAGGTGGTCAAACCATCAAGGTCACCCTCAACTTCCATCCTGGCTTGCGATCCCGGGCACTCACAACACCGGAGGTGGTGGAATTCCTGCTGGGAACCTGCCCTTGTGGACGTGTCCCAGAAGGAGAACTGCAGTGTGCCAGTCTCCTGGGGAGGGATCTTGGTCGCTCCTCCTGAAGCCTTGGGCACTGGACTCTCCATCACTTCCTTTTCCAGGATAACTGCTGGGCAAAGCTCAGCTTGCTTTGGCTCTTGGCTTCCCACTTGGGTGCAGAAAGGGTCACTCCTTCCATCCTTGGAGATAGGTGGGGTGAGGAGACGGACCCAAGTGCTCCAACTGTCAGATCATTTCCTTTCGCTCAGAATCCTCTTTTTCCTCTTGTTCTGAGGCCTTTCAGACTTCCAGTTTTCAAAACCACAACTGCAATAGTAATAATATTATTTTTAAAATTGCATATATCCTACTTAGTATCCCAAGCAGAAGTCTGATCTTAAAATGCAGGACCAGCTCCCTGATATCCACCATGGACTTTACTCATGCATTTTTTTAACACAGTAATTGCTGATGCTGGGTGGGTTTATGGACCTGTCTTGGTCACTCCTTCTGTCTCATCTTCCAGTTCAGCCACCACAACATTCCCTTTAAAATAAGTGCAGCCGTCTTGTCCTTTGCAGAGTGGGGAGCACAAGTGTTTTTCTGGTTCGTGACGCGGTTGGATGCCAAGCAGGGATTTTTACAGAGAGAACAGTGCGACAACTGGATGTGTTTTCTAGCCATCGCTTTCCAGATGGATTTTCAGAAAAAGAGACCACAAAAAAAAAAAAAAAAAGGATGAGCATGTGTTCAAAAAAGAATTTGTGAATCCTAGACCTTTTATTTTGAGGAATAAAAACCAAGCAAAAGCGATTTCTTGGGCAGCCAGGGAAGGTCTGGGCAGTTGTCCTGCCAGTGAGCAGAGGTTGCCTGGCCTGGGAAGCTGTGATAGGGGTTGCAATTTTAAAAGAATTATGGCAATAAATGGGGTTAACCTGCATTTCTTTGCAGCTGCTTGCAGTCCCCTTTGGTAGGTTGTCAGCAGCTGCTTCCGCTTAAATACCTGAGAGAAGATTTAACCTGGTTTAACCGCTGCAGGGCTTTGATTCCTGCATGTCCCAAGACTAGAGGACAGTCCCAGGGGGCTTCTTTGGGCTTCAGTTTTCTTTTCTCCTTGCGATTGCCTCGGGCTAGGAGCGTCTCAAGGCTTAACCCTTCCTCCTCATGCCTTTCCCAGACATTTGGTGGGAAAACATTTGCATCTGTCTCTTCTTCCCCATGAACTCTGAGCCTGGATGGGAGAGGAACTAGGAGAAGGGCTCTGTGCCCTATTTCTTTTTAATATTCTTGCCTTGAATTCCCCGCTGCCTGCGCAAAGGCCGGATGCAGGATTAGATGGATGTTTGTCTAATGCAGCAAAGCACTTACGTAGATTGCCCGACCCAAAATACAGTTTACATAACTGCAAAGGAAACCGTCGTTAAACTTTTATTAGAAGCAGTGGCTGTAATTAAGGGTATGAAGGCTTGCAGGCCGGTGATTAGAGCAGAGGATTAGGCCCTGGGATTTCACTTCTATTCCTGGCTTTGCCATTGAGCCGTGCTATTTCAGTCAACTCACTTTCCCTTACTTTAAAAATAAAAGCAACACCGTTCCCTTGGAGCCCTTGGGAAGTGGTGGCGCTTCCTCCTTTAAGGAAAAATAAAAAACACGCTTGAATTTTTTGCCGCCTTTCTTAGGTGTGCGGTCTGCTCTTATTGATGCTTTCAGCGCAGGGCTTGAGTTGCTTTGGTTTTGTTCAGCAAGTTGAAGACCCAAAGCATCGGGGCAGAGGTGCATTGTGCCGGCACGGTTGGCTGAGCGAGAGGGGTCTCCAGCTGTGCCACCCCTCCAGATGTGCTGCTTCTCTTCCCAGCCGGATGCAGCTCTTGGTGCATCTCCCTTTCCTGGAAGAAAAGGTACCCGCGGGTAGCCCTGACCGGCAAATGTTGGAGGCCAAGGTGGGGTCGGCAGCATCTGCTGGGTTTCAGCAGCGCACGGAAAACCTCACCCAGGCGTCCGTTTTAACCATCATCATGCAAGACATTAGGCGATCGTTTTGGGAATCTAGCTCCGGCATAATTCGTCCCATGCAGGATCCCATTAGTGAAATAGGAGATTAGCCCGGAGTCTGCGGAGCTGGGACAGAGCTGGGGCCGTGGGTGGGGAGCCGGCGGGTGCTCCAAGCATTTGAGCGTGTTTAGTTTTTCCCCCTTGCTGTTAGCAGGAATAACTCAAGAACCCTGAGCGCCCTTGAGCTCTTTCCATGCATGGTAAGGGCACAGGTTGCATCAGCCCTTGGTCTTTCAAGCTCTTCGTCACGCGCTTGCCCAAGGCTGGAGTGAACCACGAGGCTGGAAGCCCCTGAAAGGTGGTGCTGGGCTGGAGGTAACGTGGCCTGGAGCCTGTCCTGCTGGGAGCCTTTGGCTTCTCCATGCGCGGAGCAGCTCTGGGATAGCTCCAGGTCAGGCGCGCGAAGGTCACGTTGCTGAGCTGCCCGCCCTGGAAGGACAGTGGAGGTGTGAGGTTGCGTCTGGGCATATTTTGCAATAATTTCGTCATTTGCATGGGCGTGAGGACGCTCAGAACAGATTTGAATCCATTTTTGGTGCATCAGTTAGACCCCATTAAGCACCCATTGGACTGCCATCAGTCCAAAATTGCTCGCAGTTTGGTTGACCTGAAATCACTGCAGGGGCAAACTGAGAAACTAAATTAACAGCAGTTTTAATTTCAGGGGGAGGTTGGGTTGCCTGTGATGAGGCAAATAGGCCCATATTTACATCGTTGCAGATGACACACTTAAAAAATAAATAACCACAATTTCTTGGAACGACCGTTTAGGACCCTTCTTCACCACAGGAAGCCCCATGTGGTCACAACAAACTGTTGTCTTGAAGCCTGGTGATCCCTGGCCGGGGACACTGGACTTGCGCTGGCCTCTGGATGGTGGGAGGGATGGGTGGCTTGACCCTGCTGTGCCACCTCTGCACTGCAGTGGGGTTGCGTCATAGCCTGTCTTCCAATATCTTCAGGATAAGTCTCCAGCAATGTCCTTCTGTCAACTCCTTTCTGCCCTGTGATGGCCAACTCTGCATCTTCACGGCTATTCGGCAACCAGCTGGGCATTGGTCCCTGGATATCGGCCATGAAGGATCTCTGGAGGGCTGAAGACCCTTTGCCAGCTCTGCCGTGTGCGCTTTATCCCTGACGTGGTGCTCTAAGGAATTCAGCCTTCCCCTGCGTGGAGTGGTGGTCCTGCTTGGACCATCCGTGGTCAAGTGACCTGTGTTCCTGCCAGAGCTTGTCCAGGGATGCTGTCCCGCATCTCCCATGTCCTTCTGCTGCAGAGGAGGCTGTTCCCGAGCACTGCGGCTGGTTTAAGCAGAGGAGAAGACGCGCGGCCTCCGTGGAAAACGGAGCTGGCATTTCTGTGCTTCTTCCCGCAGCACCATGCAGGGCTCGGCTACGAGGCCGAGCCCTCGAGAAAGCTTCCTCCGCTTCCCCGAGCCAGCACAAACTTCCCGGCCTCGCTCCGGAACGGGAGGGAAGCCACCAGCCATATGGCTCCGACTGCAGACATGGAAACAGGATTTAACCTTTGCGGGGACTTTTGTCGCATCACGACGCAATAGGGGCAGCTGCAGAAAACCCCGTTCGTGTCCTGTGGCAGGGGCTGCTGAGATTTTTATATTTTTGAGGACCAAATGCTTTCCTGAAGGCAAATCTACATGCGCTGATCTGCGGAGGTCCTCTCAACGTGGGCAGGAACGGGCTGCAGTGCCACCTGCATCCGCATCAAGATCCCTCTGCCCTTCCCAGAAGGTTCCTCCTGGTCCTGCATTCGTGTTGCAGCCTCGGAGCCTTCTCCTTTCCCTGCACGTTCTTCCAAGCCCTGCAGCAGGGAACAAGGAAACTGGAACAAGGGAAACTTGAAAGTTTCCCACTCATGGCATAATATTTCTTCCCTATGTGTGCAAGCCCCCAGTGCCAGGGGCACGGCTCGGTGGGTACGTTGCTCTTTTTTTAGCCTGAGCTCTACACTTTCTGTGGCTTCTTGGCGTCTTTTTGTTCAGAGCTTTCTAAAATCAACCCAAAGAGAGCAAGCGTGACCTCAGCGACAGCTGCAGCGGGGGGGAAATTTTCGGCGCCGGCAAAATGCACGAGAGCGGAGGGAGCGTCACAGATGTTGCGCTGCCGCGTGCGCCGTGACCTTGAGGCTCGTAAGTCGTGGCCTTGCCGATGGGGGACGCGAGAGCTGCCACCAGTCTCATCCGCAGCCTCGTGCGTCTCTAGTGGGAGCTGGTTGCGCCCGTGGTGACTCCGGCTCTGGCTCGTGAGGACCTGAGCAAGGAGCGATCCCACCCACGGGATGCTGCCAGCGATGCTGCCCAAGATCTGGCTCTACCGGTGGGGTGGATTGGAAGCTCTTTCGCTTGATCTTGATCTTCCCTCTTCGCCTGGGATTTTTGGATCATGTCCTAGCTGACAGCGTGGATTGTAGGTCAGCGAGACCCGGGTTCTAATCGGGTGTTTTGCTCATTTTACCTTGATGGGAGGCGATGGCAGCTTTCTTTAAGAAAGCTTTCTTTAAGGATTACAAGGCACTACCGTACGCCGAGCGCACGCCGTGTTTGAGAGCGAGGCCGGCTAAGCGGTGTTTGATCTCCCTAGCCCCACGGGCTGTTCCTCCTCCCAGGCATCGTTTGGGGATCCAGTTTCCAACCTGCCCTTGGACAGCACGTGCAGAAGTGACTGGGAAGGCAGATATTGCTGTGTTTTCAAAATGGGATTAACTTTTTTTATGAGAATTGATCCATCAACGGTTCCCAAAAGGGTGTCCTACAGGGCTCGTCCTGCCTGTCGTCCCTTCTGCGGGTGCTGGGGAGGATGACTGAGCACTGGCTGTCCGGGGAGGTTGTGGCTCCTGCATCCTTGGAGATGCTCAGAAATCATCCGGACACGATCCTGGGCTCTGGGTGAGCCTGCTTGAGTAAGAGGATCGGCCTAGCTCCTCTCCAGAGGCTCCTTCCAACCCAACCATCCTGGGAGATGGATGGGAATGCAGGAGAAATCTCTCTGCTGCATTGGAGGGTCTTTCCCTTGCCCAGCTTTGCAGCTTCTAGTTCCTGCTTTCAAGAGCTCGTCAGAAGGAGACCTTTCATGAGGTCTTCCCCCAGCATCCATTACCTTTCCCTTTGGTAACCTGTACGGATGTCCCGCCTATAGCAGCAGAGCCTTTTTTTGGGAAGCGTCCTGGGCATTGACCCCCTCCCATAAAATCTGCCCGTTGCGGAGGAGGTCCCGTAACCTTGGATCCGGGTTCAGCTCTGGGGCGAGAGCTGATACCCTTCTCTTGAGAAGAGGCTCCTGTGGAACGGTCGGGCCACCCCTTTGCATCCGATGTGAAGGGAAAAGGGATTAAATAATTCACCCCAGTGCCAGGCATAATTTCAGGGCCCAGAATTAAAATTAGCTTTGACAGAAGCATAATTTTATTGCCACTTGCTTGAATAAAATTGCCACTTGCTTGAATAAAATTTTTGAGGTCTATCCTATTAGGAAGATCCGCTGCTTCTTCTTTTGAAACCGGCTTCTGATCTGAATTTTATTACTGTCAGCATCGTCATGTGTACGTAGCTTTTTTTTTTTTTTTAGCACAACTGAATGTGAAGGCCTAAAGATCTTTCCTTAAGGAAAGCAATATGGGGATGCATATAAACAATATTCAGAAGTGTTACCCTTAGACAACGAGCAGTAGCTAAGTGAATGGGGGGCACACGTGTGCTTGGGGGGGCCTTGGGACCAGCGAGTGAGCCTGAGCAGCACTGGGGACGCTGTCACCAATGTGATTCTGGAGCAAACGCACTCAGGAAAGTTGGGTTGGCCAAAGAGAAGCCAAAGGACATGAGGAGGGGGCACAAATCTGCCTGCGTGGCCAAGGCCCCTTTGGAGACTGTGGTTTTTCCTGTGTGTAGATGGCCTAAATAACCCCAAGCTGAAGAGCATTATGCAGATAAATTAAAAGCCTTGGGCCTGGCAGAATTCAAAGCATGCTGGGCAGGGGAACGTGCCAAGTACCAGCTGTGTGTTAAATACCGGCTAACCCCAACCCTGCCCTAAAGCACTTACGGGGTCTCAAATACCCACTGACAAGACCAGCATTGGCGTAGAGCGACGCAATGAGACGTGGGGAAGGGACGCGCTTGGCCAAGGGTGGGACACAACCATGAGATATTCGGGATGTGTCCAGGCACGTCCATGGCCATGCTTCCCAAGTAACGTGTATTTAAGGAAGAACATGATGTTTCCAAGGTTTGTAATGAAGCCGGAGACCAGAGCCATGAAGGAAGGGTCATCTCAGTGACACTCAACCCTTGTCGCCACCAAGAGATGAGAGTAGGTTCAAGGGCAGGGCCCAATCTGAAGGGGACCAGGAGCCCCGTCCAAGCTCTTGTGTTGACCGTTGTTGAAGGAGACTTTTATAGGTGCGTTTGGGAGTCATGATCACTGCTGGTCACCTTGTTCACCATTTCTGTGTTGCAGCTCCTCACCTTCTGGAGTGTTTGAGAAAGAATACGACATTTATCGGGATTACAACACTGAAGGACAACTCCTCCACTACAGGTAACCCGTCCTCACCTCCGGGGCCAGGGCTGCGGGGTCGGACGTGGCCTCTGCAGCAACACGTGGCCATGGGACAGCCCGGGCGCTGGGGCAGGCGATGGGTGATGCGCTCACGTTTCTCGCCCACTTCTGATTTTTGCCCCCATATTTCGTGCCTTTAGCCCTTCTGCCACCCTTAAGTAAAGCTCCGGGTATATTTTGCTGGTTCTTTGGAGCAGGGACCACCATCGCCTTCATGCAGTGGTGCCAATTTCCATGACCTATTGACAGAAACCAGGTCTTGGTAGTTACGTTTGCAAAGAGCACCACTGGACTAGCCCTGACTTTGTGTTCCACGATGGTTTGTGCTTGTGAGTCTTCCCGTGCCAGAGGTTTTTCCATGTCTTGATGGTCGATGGCTCCTCCAGGGATGCGGGTATCCGTGTAATCCATGGCCACAGCAAGGCTGGCTGACTGTGCAGTCTCCACGGAGCCCCTGGAGAAGCCAGCCTGGAGACGGGAAGGCCTCCTGAGACACGAAGTCTCCTCCTCCTGCCCCGGGCGTCCCGCTGCTTTGCAGGCTCTGTTTGCAAGACAGATATGAACCTGCTTCCCAGGTACTCCGCGCTGAGCAAGCTGCCGCCTCCAGCTCCCACGGATTTACGGTGCTGGAAGCTGCAGCGTCTCGACGAGTGGGCAAAGGTGCTGGGTCTCCTGCAGTCCGGCTTTTGCAACAAACTTTTTGCCCTCTGAACCCAGGGCTCAATTTAGGGTGCCCTAGAGTTTTGTTGCAGCCCACTCAGCTCTTGGCAGCCCTTTCTTGTTGCTCTCAGCCTTGGCAAAGAGCCACCGCTTCTCTGCTCCGCGGGGAGACGGCAAAGTGGGAGAGCTCAGGGACCCCCACTGATTGCTCCGCGCTCTGGGTCTTTGCTAGGAGCCAGGCTTGGAAATGCAATTTTGCTTTGCATTCCCTTCTCCGGCCTGTTTACTTTTGGATGCTTAAAGCCCTCCAGGCGCTGCTCCCGCCGGGTGATGCCAAATTCCCGGAGTGCGCGCTCCCTGCCAAAAGTTCGGCATTCTGCGTCTCCGGGACGGCACGGGAGGCAGGATGTGCTGCAGGCAGCGGCCCTTCGTCCCGCAGCGTTTTTGCAGGCTGTAAATCCCTGTCCGTTTTCAGATTAAAGGTTTTTACCCCAGATTTGACGCGCCGGCAGCGCGGTTGAGGCCGGGTCCGCACAGACGCGCGGAGGACGTGGCACTCGATTTGGGTTATTCTTATGTGCATCGTGATGCCGCCCTGGGGCCAACATGCCCATCGCCTGCAAGCTCCGAGGAGGCAGGAGAGGTCAACGAGACGCTCTGTGACTGTGCAATCCGCAGCAATTCCAGTCTCGGATCAAGGCGGCCCCAAGCGTCCCGCGTAGAGGCCCCCGAAGACGTTGGCCGTGTGCCAGCCTCCTAGAGGCTCGCGCCCCGTGCAGCCAAAGCCCTTGGCTCGGAGCCCTGGGCCGTGGGGCGCGGTGCACGTGGCCGGCAGCGCTGCAGACGTCGGGTGGGACGGATTCAAAGGCGGTGGCGCTGGTGGCCCCGTCACCTGTTGCAGGCAGCTGCTCGCCCCATAACTGAGCTCCTTCAGTGCGGCCGTCCGAGGAACCGGTTGGACCGCCAGAGTTAATTGCTGCTTAAATGGGTGGCGAGGAAGTTGCTTTCTAGGAGAAGGACCAAATTCAGGTGGTGATGGGACCACTGGTGTAGCCCCAAACCGGTTGTGTGTCGACACGGGCCAGACGCCAATAGAAAAGCTTAAGTTTCCGCAGGATCACCATTTTTCCTGGGCTTCCCTCCGCGCGCTGGATGGATTTGACACCCTTTCTGCAGGCAGGGAGAGAGAAGAGAAGCGACTTGGCAGGTCCGGCTCCATCGCTTGGGCTGGGACAGGAGTCTGCAGGTGCCTCCCGCTCCGCTTGCTTTGCCGTCAGGCGTCAGACGTGTTTTGCTTGGAGCTGCCCCTGGGCAGCAGGCGGAGGGCGCCGGCACCGGGCAGCCGCTCGGCGCCGAGCCGCCGCGTTGCAGAGCCGCGG
>JAYECN010437661.1:0-22449 GCA_035222435.1 Microcambeva ribeirae | reverse complement strand
TGAGGTTTTAAAAAGCCTCTTTTATTTCTAGGGCTATCTTCCACCAACCAAAAATGGTGTTGAACCAAAGCGACCTAGCCGACCAATCAACATTACCTCACTCGTCAGATTATCCACAACGGTACCAAACACAATCGTTGTTTCGTGGACTGCGGAAATTGGAAGAGTAAGTAACTCTGTGGCACATAATGCTGCCTGAGCTTATTAATTTTGGTTTTGGCATATGTTTGAAAAATTTGAAAGATAAGCAAGTTAAACGGTGCAGAAAATACTTTATGGTTTAGAAAGAGGCTATTCTTTCTTTGGATTACATTTCTCTGTTACATTATGCCAGGCAGATACAACATGCTTCCCTAGATCAGGACCCCTCAGATTTTTTCATAGTGTGACCTCTTAATATTAAGCAATGCATATTTAATATTAAGCATACTTAATATTACAGAAGACTTCTTGTTATAATCTGTTTTTGTCTCTGAGTGGATTATAAAATTGGTGGTGTTCCACTGGACTAATTAGATCTGGAACAGCCTGCAACAAGTTACCCTAAGTTGTCCTTTGAATCAGTGCATTGGCTCTCACTGATGGCGAACCACCACAGATATACATTACAAAATCAATACACGCTTGAGAAATTGTGGCTTTGTGATCGCAACTGACTTGTTCATTGAGGCCCTGAGAATTGTCCTGAGATGAAATTTTTCCGAAGACCTTGTCTGTGTACAAAGGCCAGGGTTCTGGAACCAAAGTGGGGAAGATGCTTATAGCTCAGATGTGCTCAACAGCCAGATAGGACACATCATGCCAGTGTTTCTCTCCTTCCTCATCATGATGAATTTTTTTAAGTGTAAAAGAGTTTCCAATCCAGTTACAGAATAAATTATTATTAAATACTTTTTGGAAAGTCATCCTTTATGTAACAGGAAGTGCAGCTATCTGAAACAAGGATTTAAAAATAAACTTATTTTAGTTTGCACTGCAGAAGTGGTTGCACACAAGTTGATGAATCTTGATTATCGCTGTGAAAGCAGTGCCGCACTTTTGTTTTAGAACAGATGAGTAGTTAGGGGGAAGAAGTACCACAATGAAAAAAATGTGCATGGACTCTGAGCTACTCTGTAGCAAAACTGACTGTTTTCTCATGCTTCCTAGATATAAAACTTTTGGACGCCTTTTAACTTACAGTACGAAACTGAAGACAGTGGCACATTCTTATGTATTTCTTGCAAATACGTCAGTCAGAAAGTCCCTGCTCATGCGAGTAATGCTTCCTAATCTGACTGTTTGAGATCTTGACAGTTAAATGTGAGGAATTATTTTATTTTTGGATGTGCCTGTAAAGTACCAAATTTGAATTCCCTATCTCCCCTTCCCTTAAGAGTCAATTGCTTTTCTCAACTGCTGTACTCTACCTTTCCTGAAGTCATAATTATGATTTTTACACAATCTGTTTCAAAAGCCTTTTGTACAAGATGCCTTGGGCAAGTTTCTAGCTTTGTAGATTCAAGCTGTCAGTAAATAATTTCACAATGTTAATTAGCATTTTTCTAACTTCTATACTAATTGAGGCATTAAACAAACAAGTAAAGCAGTAGTGTTTTTTAATGATGTGAGAAGCATTCATTTTAAGAATAAACTATATAAAATGTGGTACTTCTGATTCTATTTCAATTTGTGTGATTTTTATAGTAAGGTAAATTACTGAAATCCTGTTTTCCTCTTCTGGTGGCATCCTAAATAACGAGTGGTAAATGTCACAATTGTACAGGGTTTTTGATTGTGTTTTTGTTTTGTGGAAACGTTCGTGAGAGTTGCTGGAGTGCGGGAAGGAGCCTGAAATTTTTCAATTTAAAAATGTATGAATGTACCTCATCAAACTCTTGACTTCTTTAACTCTGATTTCTGTTAAGTTTCAGCAGTCAAGTAGCTTTAGCACTTCATAGCCAGTACAGGAAGGTCGTACACTGCTTCTGGATTGAGTAGGAAATATTGCAGATCAAAAGTTTTGGTCAAATTTGGCCTGTCAGCTTCCCTTAAATGTATCAGCAGAACAGCAGGACCTAGCATTATTTATGTAAAATCATCCTTTTAAAGTGGCATATTGATTCCATGCTCTAAGTTAAATACAAAAACCTTCAAAGTGTCACCACTGCTGTGGTAATAGCAGAACAGCTTCTTGTCTTGCAGCTGCATCTACTCTTGGTGAAGCTGATCACTTCAGTCCCATCTGTAGAACTCCATGTGTGCGAATGTGCTAAAACATGAGGGGTTTCCTCTAGCCTGAAAACTTCACCACTTCACCTCTTGTAGTTGCTAGAGAAACACAAGGTCCTGCACGCCCACAGATTGCATAAGCATTGTATAAAATAAGTGATGTTTTGATTGAAGCCCTTTGATGTTGTTTTGCTCCTTGTTCTGTTTCTAGAACTACTCCATGGCAGTCTATCTGGTGAAGCAGCTCTCCTCCTCGGTTCTGCTGCAGAGGTTGCGAGCAAAAGGGATCCGGAATCCTGATCACTCACGAGCATTAAGTATGTCTGATATACTTGTTAGGGAAAAGGAAAAAGAACTTTTGTAAAAAGCGATTTGAAATAGGGCTGTGCTAACCAAGGTTTGGACTTCCTTCAATTCTCTGGGTTTTGAGAATCTGATAGTGTTGTTCTTTGTATTCAGCTGAAATTCAGAGACTCGGAGGCCTTTGTTTGTGTTAGGAGCCGGTCCAGGAACCCTGTTGACACTGTGAAGGGAAAAATGCGAGAGGCTCTTTCAGTGCGGTTCTGCTGGTTGTGCTTCTTTAAGCAGAGTGACAATATTTGTGTAGTTAACTGATAATTCAGGACTTGAAGAAGCTAAACTAAATGGCTGATACTGCACCGTGCTAGCGAGATGCTGGAGAAAAGGCTTCATTGCCACTTATTTTTGCTCCTGTGGCACCGTGCAGTGGATGAGCTCCTAGAGAGACAGTCTAACTAAAACCTCCCTTCCCCCAAATCTCCGTGCTGGGTTTCCTTCTTTGTTATTTCCCTGACACGTACCCATTGGTATAAGTTTATGTAATAAAAATCCAAACAAACACTGCTTGCTTTTCACAAGCATTGCTTTTCCAGGGAGAGGATGTAAAAACAAACACCTGGCAGCTGTTGGTCACGCTCTTTAATGTCTAACTGGGAGACGCTCAGATCATGTGCACTGTGCTCTGCACAGGACCCTCTGCAGAAGGCATGAAATTAGCTCAGTGCTGCAAAGCCAGTGTATTAATTGTTTTGTATTAACGCAATGTGATGATTTCAGCACACAAAAATCTAACCATGAGTTTCCTGGTGGCTGCTACTCTTGTCCACCATTAACTTCAGGCTGTTACTGTAGCTGATCTTTTTGGCATATTTAAAATAATTTTCAAGTATGTGGTTGCATGTGTATGAAAAGAGCCATCTCTGAATATTTTTTCTAGGGATCTTGGTTTCAGAAGAACTTTGCCTATTTCTAGCTTCCTTAAATGTTGTGATTTATGATCTTTCCAGAGAGTAAAGACTGCTTAGATTACATGTTTACTGGGGAAGCATGTGGTGTGAAAATACTCACTGCTGCTTGCTTCCGTTAGACACGATAAAAGCTTGACACGTGTAATTTCAGGCTTGCGTTACTTCTCTGTCATTCATTTTGTATCATAAATTAACTATAAAATCAATGCTTTCTTCTTTCAAATAACAGTTAAAGAGAAACTGACTGCAGATCCGGATAGTGAAATAGCAACAACAAGCCTAAGAGTTTCTCTTCTTTGTCCAGTAAGTATTTTTAATTCTCTCAAAATGGATTCTGATAAAAACGTGGCTATTCTGGGACAAGTTTTGAGTAGTTGTTACGTTGTGTTTATTTGCTTGTTAACTTTGGGGATAGGATCTGGTGCTGAAGTCTTCTAGCAGTGTTTTAAGTGTGTTTTTTACCCTGACCAGATGAGTATCCATTAACTTGAAAACACGATTCAAAACTATATGTAAGCATGCATTTAAATCTGTCACTAGATCATGTGAGTGTCTGTGCAGCTTGGGTCCTTGATGCTTGGTTGTGCTAAAACCACTCTCAGCAGTAAGGTAGGTGAATCAGTCTACTAAAACTACCTCTTAAGTTGGTGTCTGGAGCCAAATAATGGAACATCTTTTAACTGAAGTTGATTATATGCATGTATGCAGTTTGGGCATTTTATAGTCTTAGCTGAAAAATGAAGCAGGGTTCTAGAGGATGTTCAAACAAAATTGTTGCTAAATTTGAACAGGGAGAAGTTGCTAAAATTGGTGTAACTGAGCACAAATACTCTATCTGACAAACAGCATGCAAGATACAGATCCACCCAATACGGAAGTTGCAGGGACTGGTTGTATCTTGATCTGTTGTTGACCAGGTAGATACAGGAATAAGCACTAGTTTATATCAGGTTTTACATTGTCATTGGCTGAACTGCACAGTATAAATATTATATGCACGCTTTATTTCTTTGTACTTTTTAAAATTTCACACTGCTTCAAAATACTTGCTCTCTGCATTGATTGTCATAGTGCCTTTATTGCAGCATAGCTTTTGGACCTCTTGTCAAGATTAAGGATACATCTGTTTCCTGGTCTAGCTCAGTCTGCTCATGCTTGACAAGAAACTTTCAGTTTCGAAACCTAAAGAAGAGAGCTGACTTTGTTCTGGCAAAATCAGAGCTTATTTTTCAAGTTATTAAATATCTGCTTAAACTCCAGCAACGCAGTGCTAAACTTCGAGATATGAAAGTTCTGTTTTGCAGAATATACAGCTGAGATTGCGGTTGCTTTTTTTTTTTAAATAGAAGTACACGTATTTTTCAGATTATTGTAAATCTTTAAATGTGGTATTTTTGTGATCTTCAGTCTCAGACTTTATCCACGACTGTATTGATGCTGACTGTAAATAATACTGCTTTTAAGGAAGTTATTTGTTCACAGGGAAGACACAGAGGCTACATTTAAAAAAAAAAAAAAAAAAAAAAAAAAAAAAGCTGATCTTTAAAACTATAACCTGGTGATCTATAATCTTATGAATCTATGTCTTGCATCAAGAGTTATGCAGTGTTGAAATACTTAGGTATTCCAGGTCGACGCTTGGCAGCTTATTTTGCTGAGTAGTTGTAGTTGAATTCTTATGGTGCTGTTAGTACTTCGTTATTCCAGACAGTACAATGACAGTCTTGTTACTGGAGTTTTTTTTTTTTTTCCTTACTCTCTAGGCACAATATTCCTACCACTTAAAATTAGATTCCAATCTTATAATTCCTACCACTTATCATTAGATTCCAAGAAAAAAATAGTAATCCATTAGTAGGAGTTAAATGACTGTAAGAGTTTAGAAGTCCATATATATTAATTCATTATCTTGAAATAATCTGTGTATATCTTCTGGAGTTATAGGTGTTTAATTCAATACTTGATTTGTGAAAATTGTCAGTTAAGGCAGTTATATTTCTTAATGGGTCATTCCGTGTGAGATTTCTGACAGAATCCTTCTGTTTGTCCTAATCACGTCCCTCGTCAATAAAGGTTGTTCAGCTGTGCTTTTCCATGCATCTCATTTTCTAGCTGACTGCTTCAGATGAGTTGATACTAGAGCAGGAAGATATTCTAAAAGCCTGTTCAGGTGTTTGTAAACTTGCAGTCCTCTAAAGATGTCAAATTATTTTGTTTTCTCAAAACTTTGTCAGGGAAGAAAATGAAATAACAATCTGACTAGCTCTTAGGAAGCCCTGCCTTTTTTTCAGTTTTCCTCTTAGTTTAGTTCTTTACTAATAACTGCACAGAACAATGTCTACAGCAGGTTATTTTGAGCGCATTTGTTTCTTTGTCCTTTTAATAATGTCTGCAAAATATACATACTTGACTGATGTATTTTTTTTTCCTCCTCTTCCCCCAGTACTTTGGGCATTTGATGCACTCTGGTTTCACTGCAGCTCCTAGAACAGTCCCCCCCCATTGCAGAAGCTTCCTGGGACAGGGACTGCACCTTGCAAACTGCCCCCTAAGTAGGAGGATAGTGATGGGAGGTCACTAGCAAGATTCAGTCCTCAGTTCTGATTGCAATTTTACTATAAACTCCATATTTTCCAAATTATTGGAAATAATTGTAAGCATCTGGCTCAGGGAGAACTTTTTAAAGAAATATTTTGTGTTTCATTTCAAATGCTTGTATGTTTGGCCAGTGTATGCTTTGAAAGTACAAATGATTATTCGAACACCAACAGCAGAACCAAAAATTAAAGTCTACTCTGTTAATGCTGTGAGGATGCTGTTCCTGCAGTCACATGCTTGATGGGTGCAGTGGTCTCGTGGATGCGCTTCAGGAGAGTGGATTTAATAACACAGCTTATAAACTTTATTTTGCCCCACAAAATTGTGGCAAGAAGCTTTTTTTTGTTTTTTTGTTTCTTTTGTTTTTGTGTTTTTTTTTTTTTTAAAAAGCTGCTCTCTCAGAGACCAAGTGGTAGGAGAAAAAACTGTCTTTAACTCTTGGCTGAATCTGCCTAAGATTCAGCAGGCAGAGGGGATGTAGTGAAGATGTATTTCAGCAAGACACTTGAATTTTTTATTTATTTTTTTTAATTAAAAATAAATCCTCGGGCTCTGCAGCTGGACAAAATACGTCGCTGAACAAAAATTGCAGATCTAGCCTTTACTGTAGGCGTGCAGTTTTGTTTACAAATTCTGAACGCCTGTTTTGGGTGCATTGTTTTTTTTAAACTTGAGAAGGTGGCTACGTTTTAGGAGCTTGTAAAAGAAATTAATGCAGTGTTTCTTTGGCTGACAAAAGGCAGGAATGAGAGCAGTGACAGTGCTGGGAAAGCCTGTTCCCCAGAAGTTGGGCACATCCCTCCTTTTATGCCCTTTTCTTTTGTCCGCGTTGACACTTGGCCAGTGTGGCAGGACTGATCCTGGGTGTTCCATGCCAAAAATGGGAAGGAGACACAGGCTTGTTAACGCTGTGTGTACTGATCCTGTCTGCTTGTGTCCTCATAAATCCAACTGCTGCATGGAAATTACAGGCATGGCTTTGATACCAAGAGCTTGCGAAACCATTTGGGGTTTAAACGTGCTGTTTTGCTTAGGAGATGGGGTGTGGATGTTGTTCCTGCACCACGTCTCCCCCGTGGTTTTATTTTGCCTCCTCGGCTGCCCCTGCTCCTGATCCCACCTGAGCCGGGGATGCGTCTTGTGCCCAAAAGACAAATGAGCCAGTGAGGTTCCCTGCCACGAGGGAGCTGGGAAGCGTTAACGGCCGGCGGCGCCAGGGCCTGCTCTCGTGGCAGGAATAACGTGCTCCGCGTGGATTTGGGAGCGGAAGGACGTGTCCACACATGGTGCCCAGAGCACCTCCTGCCCACCTATCTCCACCAGGTCCCAAGCTCCCGTCCAGCTGGCGGGCGGATTCCGCATGGTCCTAGATGGCCGGGGATAGGGAAAGGCGCCCTGTGCCAGAGCGGGAATTTGCCTAGTGGCACCCGCTCGCGGGGGCAGCGGAGGGCGTCATGGAGGAGGCCGTGGGCTGCAAGCGGAGCCTTTGTTCCTGGTACCGTTTTTAGTTTGGTGATGCTGCGAGGTGAGTGCCATCCTGTGGCACCCGGCCTGCACTGCCGCTGCTCGGCACCGGCACCAGCACCGGCACCGCCTGCTGAACCGGGCCGCAACCGGGCGCTCCTGCCGGACCACTGAGGGCTCTCGCGTGAAGTCACCTGTATGTTTTTGTTTAAATATATGCAACTTGGGGGGAAAAAATCAAAAACACCCTTCAACCCTTCAAATACTTGGTATAAATTGTTCCTAATAAAGTGCCTTTTTTTTTTCTCCTGTTTGTTTGGGTTTTATGGGGGAAAGTTCATGTTTAGAAAACTTACTTGCATTTGCTGCTGTCATTAACCCCCCCTACTAAACTGCAGCATAAGAACATAAGTACTTAGCCAGAAAAATCTTGTCCTTTGAGGAAAGGAAACGTACTTGCTGCGGGTTAATATGAAAATGCTTTTGACTGTCAAAATCAATTTTGCAGTTGCCATAATCATGTGTTAGTGCTTTAACGTGCTGAGCTATCTAATCCAATTCAAGATGCTCCTTTGGCAGAGCTTAGACCAAACGCCTGCAGCATGTAGCTGTCCTGTGTTTGCCTACCCTGCTCAAGTGCCCATCAGCTTTTTTTCTCTGCAAGTCTGTATTAGTTTGTCTACAGTTTGTGTTAAACTCTCAGCCCACCAAACCTGCTGCCCTGCACCTTCTGCAAGCGTTGAAGGAGAGAGTGGTCCCTGTGTTCCCCTCCTGCATCAGCTTCCAGCGGCATTTGCCAGCTCTTTATAAGGTTTAAAAGATGGGATGTATTGCAGGACAAAGCCAACTATTTGGGTTTTACCTAAGGAAAAAAAAGCAGAATTTCAGGGCATGTCACAGCTGTATACCAAAAGGAGATTAGCGCAGTATCTTCACAGTTAACAAGTATGACTTTTTCTTGAGGAGTAATTTCCTGATAGCCGCTTGGAAAAAGCAGGGAAAATACTGGAGCTGGACAAATAAGCACACCGGGAAAGGCGCCGTAGTCTTGCAAGCACGTTTCGGTGTACTCACATCTGTGAGCAGAAAGTTAAGCGAGTGAACAGTTACAGAAAGGCTCTGATGGCAGAAACATGGACAGTCATTTACAGACAATGTAAGTGTGTATTTAAGTGCTAGGAAAGGACCGAACTATATCATTTTTCCTCACAGTTAGCCCAGAAACGGGCCCATGAGAAAGGCCGGCAGTCTCTGGTTTGGGTGCGGGAGCAGGAAAGGATGTTGTCCGCGGTCTCCTTTATTGGACGTAGTCAAAATGTGACTTTTGTTAACATTTCTCTTGTTACTGCTGTGATCAAATCTACAGATGAGGAAGGGTGGAACTGTATATATGTGCGCCTAATCTATGCTTGGGTTTCTGTTAGCTCTTTCCTGAGTAGAATGCAACCTGTCTCTGTCTTTACAGACACAAAAGTCCTGTTTAATATCAAGATGATGCCAACTTTTTTCTTTCTGTTTTTTTTTTTTTTTTTTTTTTTTTTTCTCTTTTAAAGCTTGGTAAAATGCGGCTAACTATACCATGCAGGGCCCTGACTTGTTCACACCTGCAATGTTTTGATGCCACTTTATATATTCAAATGAATGAAAAGAAACCAACTTGGGTTTGCCCTGTCTGTGACAAGAAGGCTCCTTATGAGCATCTTATTATTGATGGGTAAGTAATGTTTGAATCGAATGATGGACGTAATTTACCCTTTCTGCTTACTGTTTTTTGTAGTAGAGAATACAGAGCATAGCTCTAAAATCTCAATTACCTGGACATTAGATGTTTTGTTGGTGGAAAAACTCTTAATCTGGGTGCATGTTAATTCAGTATTCTGGAAGAATTGTGGTTATCTCCAGGTGTTAAAATTAATAGTAATAAAAGGAATTAATAATAAGGTATTGCTTCTAATTCCAGTTAACGCTTTAGGGAGTGTTTCTCTCTCCCACATCCCAACCCCAGGAACGACTGCACAACTCTGACTTAGTTTTTATAGTGGATGCTCATGTTCAAATAAATATTGTCATCCCCCAGATGCATTTTGAATTCCATGAACAATTTCACACTTAGGGAGTTGCTATATGTAGGAGGTGACAGAGAGATTGATTCCCTGGTACTGCCTACCTGCAGAGCACCTATAAAGCTAGTATTGGTCTCTGTGAAGAAACATCAAGTCTGAATTCCTCCATTTCTGTTTTAGTTTCTTAAATAAGAACCTTCTTTCCAAAGCTTGATCAAGGACGGAAACAAGCAGAGAATGTTTTAGTCAAGCCAGAACACCCCCCATTTCCCCCAAATAAATCGCTTAGTCTTTTTTAGTGAATAGGTGCTTCGTTTTGGTGACCTGCCAATGAAGCATAAGATTTTGTCAGAATTCTCTGTAGTCTCCTAAGAAAATATCCGTGGTGGAGATACTTAGAGTGTGCACAGGTTGCTTTGGATTCATGGTTGCTTTGGATTCATGGAGTCCTTTGCTTTGGAGTAAAGAACTGGATTTGCTTGTTTGAGGTGTCAGTCTATAATAGTAACTAACTATTATTAGAGTAATAGCAACTAACTATTATTATTATTACAGACTAACAGAGATAATAATCAAAACAACGTATTATTCTTATTTCTTCCCACGTTGTCAGGTATGGATGTCAGAGATTAGGTGAGAAATTTAAAGCGTACCCTAGAGAATGTTATTTCTAGAAAATCTTTCAGTCTGGGAAAGAGTGAACTTTCTCGCTATCTTGAAGCAGAACTCTTTCCTACACAGAACCACATGAATAGTCTTGGCCAAAACGTGCAGTTCCCGGTAGGAGTGATGTGCCAGGATCCTTAAGGTCTTAGGAGAAGAGGCTGTGAGTTTAGCTTGCCATTGCAAAGCTTTGGCAAAGCTTTAGTTGAAAATGGGGAAAAAAAAGAGAGATTTCAAGAATTATTTGTCTCAGTATGTGTCGACTCAGAGGTGTCAACTCCTTTACAGTATGGGCTTCCTTTGTCAGGTGGTTATTACCAAAGGTAAAGGTGGATAAATAAGGGATTTTTCATGTGTGTTGTTCCTTTGTTTTGGGAAATGGGCATTTCGCGTCATAAGATCCAGATGATTCCACATCTGTACCTCTCAACTGGATATGCAAAGTTTTATTTTAGATAATAACCCCTTGTTATTAAGGAAATGGATAAGCAGGGGCAATACAGCAAAAGTTCTCACTAAAGTCTTTCTTAGCACTGTAATTTAAACTTGCATTGACTAATAGCAAAGATACTGTAAAAGAAGTTTGAATTAAGCTCTTTCTGGGGATTGATGCTAGAAGTTTTTGATTGACAGGTTGTTCATGGAAATCCTGAAGTATTGTACAGATTGTGATGAAATTCAATTTAAGGAGGATGGATTGTGGGCTCCTATGAGATCGAAAAAGGAAGTGCAGGAAGTAACTGCATCTTATAATGGAGTTGATGGTAAGTCCGTGTTTGGACTGAATGCTGAGCTGAGTCTTGAGCTTCCTTTAGCTCTGATGCAAGGTGCTCGTGTGTGTGTTGCTCGTACCTTTTGATCAGTTACAAAAAAAGATGTTTTGAGCAGTGTCTATTTGGGGTTGATGGTGCTTTTAAGGTTATTGGAAACTTTTTGTTTGTTTGTTTTGTTCTGAATCATAAACATTGCTTATGAACACCTACAGAGGCTGTGATATGATTCTAGTGTTGCAAATTTTAGTTTATAATGTTGACTTACTTTGTATAGGGTGCATAAGCTCTTCCATGGAACACCAAGTGTCTTCTCACCAACAATCAAATAAAAATAAGAAAGTAGAAGTGATTGATTTAACCATCGATAGCTCATCAGATGAAGAGGAAGAGGAACCATCTGCAAAGAGAAGCTGTCCTTCCATATCGCCAGCGTCACCATTAAATAATAAGGGGTGAGGAAAAAAAATTCAGAAAACATGTAGTCCAAAGCAGACAGAATATATTCACTTGGGAGAGTATTGATGAATTTCAAAAGAAACTAAATCTGGAAAGAGTACATCCCAATGTAGCATGGGTTGTAGCAAATGAGTTTGATATCAGCTTGCAAGACATGAATAGATGGAATACAAAAATACGTTAATAATGTATAAAATGTATACAAAATGCAGAGAAAGCTGTCTATGGTACTTCTATAGCTTTTGAAAAGTGAATTTTGGGGGTGCTAAATGTATAACACTCTATAAATGTTTTTGTAAATGGATCTTGTGAAAATAAGTACTAAGCAGTGCCAGAAGCTGTGTCTTAAAAGTATGTTTTTGTAGATTCGGAAATGTTTTTCTTCCATAGTAAAATAAGCAGCATATAGAAGGGAGAGCACTGAGAAACATCCTTGGGTGTGGTGTGGGAGTGCGTGGGTTTTGCCGGTGATTGCTGCCAGCAGCATGGTAATAGGAATGCCAGAATAACCTGATTACACATAAGTAGCCAAGCTGTTAATAGCACCCTGTTTACATAAACACGCCAGGATGAAAACTGCGGCTAAAGATCCTGTTGTTGAACTGATTACTACTTCAGTGATGTAAACTACTCAGTGATCACTTAAAACTCTTCAAGACCTTTTTGGCTGTCTTCCATTGCTAATTACCTTGTAGAGCACATGCAAATAACTGTTGTTCTGTGGATTTCTTTTTTTTTTCTTTCTTTTTTTTTTTTTTTTTTTTTTTTTTTGGTATAAAACAGCTTTAGGATTATTTTGTCCTTGCTTAGGAATATTTGTAGAATATTTGTAGCAGATGTCCCAATAACATTTATAAGGAGAACTATCATTTTCTATTGTTAACTTTAGCTGTTTGGGCTGAAATCTGCTATGCAGCTTATAACAAATCTTTGTTTCTTTCAGCATTTTAAATTTACCCCACCAAGCATCTCCTGTGTCAAGAACACCAAGCCTTCCTGCTGTTGACACAAGCTACATCAATACATCACTTATTCAAGACTACAGGCATCCATTCCATATGACACCTATGCCTTATGACTTGCAAGGTAAATATTTTATTTTGTTTTATTTTATTGTAAGTACAGCAGTAATGAATGCAACAAAGGGATTTAAATGTGTGGCTGTTTGACAGTGCAGCAGTGCAAAATATTTCATATAGGAAGCTAAGATTTTTTTTTTTTAATAGTTTAGCTTAGTATCTTAATGTTTTAAAAGCTTGATCTCCGTTGTGAGTGAGAGAATCCAGCAGTGAAGAGAATCTGAAGTTTCATCAAAGTCATGCTGGTTAAAATAATTTTTATTTCAAAAAATGGTGGAAGAACGAAGAGGTGCTTCTTTATTTTTAAAGCTTAACTTTTCCCTTTGGCTTTTTACAGGGTTAGACTTCTTCCCTTTCTTGTCTGGAGACAATCAGGTAAGTCAAAGCAAATCAAGTCATAGGGCAGAAATTGTTTTTTGAGAAAGACTTAATGGCCTGGATGTATGGGCAAGAAAGGAATGGACATACGGTGCAGGTGTAAATGCAGGCTGCAGCTTTGGTTTGTACACGTAAAAACACTACCCATGTACCCATAAAAACACTGCTTTGTACCCATAAAAGCACTGCTCATGTAAGCCAACATGAGCATTATCTAAATATGGGAGTAGGATAAGGGTATAACGGAACATAAACTCTTATTTTCCAGAGGTTAGGCTCAGTCTTGTGGAGCATCCTTTGCCACGGCAGAAGTCCAGCAGCCAGCTCCTTAATTTTTCAGATGTGAGCTCTAACAGTGCCAGGCCCCGTTGCTGGGACCCTTGCTAGACCTCTTGACAGCTTTGAGAATCAGAGGAAACTCTTTTTCTGAGGCTGTAAAGAGGAGGAAAACTTGGTCCTGTCCAGCATGGTTTCCTAGCAAAATTTATTCTTGGCATCAGTAAGTGCCTGTTCATACCATGCTTCCCACATTTTTGTAAGTAATTACTGAAATAGGCCAATTTGCTACTGGCTTCTCCAGTGCGTGGAACTAAACAGATCATTCTCAAGCCCTCCCACTTGATCCCCGTCTCCTCCTGTGCCCCCAAGAAGAAAAGGGAGCTGGGTGGCTTGTCTGCCCATTGTCCATTCGTGGCTGCTCCTTGGTCTCAAGTAGGAGAATTGCACTGAATGCAGAGTGATACTCTCAGGTGACGATTAAGACCAGAGACTGTGTTGTAGAATTTGGGTTCAGAAAAGCTATCTTGAGGTTCAGTAAAATGTAAGTATGAGAATACTCTGAAACAAGTGTGCAAGTGTGGTGTTGCACTGATAGGGCATTTTTATACTAGTGCATATAAGACAGAGAACCAGCCCGCATGGATGTTTCATGATAGCAGACCAAAATTACAGAGAGAAAATCTGGTTCTTGGGAGCCAGTTCTTGCCTTTTGGGGCTGCTCTTTAAAGAATATAACTTGGGACAGCCCTTGCTTCCCCCGATGGGACCAAGAGTGCTGTTTCTAAATGTGTTTTTCACAAAAGCATGCTTTCCTTCACCAGCAGTGATTAGCGCGTAGCTTCAGCAGCTGTGGTGGTTGTGTGACTTTTGAGGAGAGGAAAAGCTACAAGTTGTTTTGAGTTTGTGGGAATTTTTCCACAAGGGAATTTTTTGAAGAGGTAGAAGAGTGCTGCTTGTTACTGTTACCTGCTGTTTGGGTGTCTTGCGATATTGTTGTTTTTCTAGTGTTTGCTCTTACTAATACCAATATTTCCAATTTCTTTCGGCTTCAGAGCTCAGGGGCTGCAGAGGTAAAAGTTCACTGCATCGGTCACTTACCTTTCAGAAAGGTTGAGTAGACAAGCTGGTGTGAACTCCAGAAGCTGACAGAGCTTTAGCTTACAAGTTTATCTTTGTGCTGCTCTGAAGAAAAACTGTGGTTTCTCAAATGTAACTTGAAAATGTTGTTTTTCCCCCCCAGCATTACAACACCTCCCTTCTTGCCGCTGCAGCTGCGGCAGTTTCTGCATCAGATGATCAAGAACTCTTACACTCTCGTTTTTTCCCCTACACTTCATCTCAGATGTTTCTCGATCAGCTAAATGCAGGAGGAAGCAGTTCTCTGCCAGCCACAAATGGTAGCAATAGTGGCAGTAACAGCAGTCTTGTTTCCTCCAACAGCCTGCGAGAGAATCATGGTCATCCAGTTGCAAGTAGAAGCAGCACGGACACGGCATCCATCTTTGGTATCATACCAGACATTATTTCATTGGACTGAGTTTTGAAGTAAAAGAACTTGTCAAAGGAGATCTTTGTGCTTGGTTTTACCTTATTATGTTTAGAAACATAGACAAGTTTTTTTCCTTTTTTAGGGAAAAAAATTTACGTGTACAGAGAACAAAACTATATTTTCAGTTTTACTTTTGTATATAAACCTACAATGGCCTCACTGGTAAAAATAACAAAAAAAAATCACAAAACAAAAAATAACAAAAACAACAAAAAAAGAAACTTCAGTTTATGGACACTGAAGACTTTACACCTGTGCATTTGTCATGTGAGTTACTTTTTTTTTTTTTCTTTCCTTAGTGTGGACACAAATGGCATTATTTTCTTCACAGTGTAACATAAATGGGAAAGGAACTGAACTTTTAAAGTTCTAACTTGTAGGAGGTTTTTTCTCCTCTTGGAGACATTTACCTTTGGTGGTGGAATCTAATTCCCCCATCCCATTTTTAGTGCAGATTTTTTTTACACTTAAAGTGGAACAAATCCTACCCACTGTTCCACAGCATTCCCTCTGTTTGCAGGACATATAGCCTTTCAGGAGTGACTTTTTTTTTTCTTTTTTTTTTAATTCCATGCTTTAATCAAGCATGTTGTAAGCTCATTAGTGCACCAATTATCCTTGTGGGCCAGACTCAATAAAATCCTAGGCTGAGCAATTGTTTGGCTGCACTTGTGCGAGACAAGATGGAAAATTTTTATAGACTCTAGCCCCAAATAAAAGCATTGACATGTTTGACTGTAGGTTTTTGTTTCTAATAACTTACTATGAAATCCTATTAAAATAACTTAAGGTCCTAATCAGCAAAATATTAAGCATGTGTCAGTTTTAAATTTGTGGAACTGCTTGTGCTTTAAATTTAGCCATGCGTATGTAAGTGGCCTATTGAACTGAGGCCTTCCTTATTCTGTCTGGGAAAAACTACTTTTAGTTGCAGTAGATCAAATTTCTGCTTAAAAGTGAACTTGTTCAACAAAAGGAAGAAAATAGCGATGCCAACGTACTATTGCATGGTTTGTGCAGCTGATACTGGTCTTGGTACAGCGTCTTCTGACTTCACATTCATCAAAGCTGAGTTAGTAGTTAGTGTTCAATGCGAGTGTCTTAAACCAAAAACCAACCCGATAAAATAGCCCCGGGGCCCATGCACTGAGATGAATCTCTACCCATTGAAGTCTCTTAGGGTAAGGGGTTTCAAATTCAGTTTCTTCTTTTTGGCCTTTTAAATATTTTGATTGATTTCCCTGTTTTTCCGTATGTTTATGTTGAATTTTGAGTCATACTCGCTTCCCGCTTTCTTTTCTCATTTTTTTGAAGTTGTGCATGACATAGGAATTTTTTTTTTTTTTTTAAACTGGTGGGTCATTTGGGCTGATCCATTCTTGTTAAAGAGTGAATTGTGTAAATAGCTGGAATGCATTTTTTCAGGAGATTCTTTAAAGTTAAGAGTAGGGGGAGAGAAGGAGGTGATTCTCTTGTGTCCCAAAGTCCATGTCAGAGAGAATAAATATTTCCTCTGGTGTGAAAAATATTTTTTTAACTGGTTGAAAGTGCAGGTAACAAATTTATCAGGAAAGATAGTAAGGAATACAAAAGAAAAAAGGCAGATTCTTGTCTGAGTTTTTAATGTCCAAACTATTGATTGCAGCTAGTTGCTTTGAGCATTGACAAGGGCCACCTTTTGCCTATGAAGTTGTCTCAAAATCTTGCGTTGATTAAAAAAGAAAAAAAAAAAAAAAGAAAAAAGAAAAAAAAAAAACTTTATCCAAGTAGCATTAGGTATTGCTGTATGATCAGTTGTATGGTTATTTGAAAGGTTCACATGAATATGTGGCATCAAAATTGTTTTTAGTGTTTTTACAGCATCACTCTGCCACTATATAGTTGACTTGAATTTTGGAAACAAATGTTTGTGTTTATATGTATATGTGTGTGTATATATGTATTTATAGATCTGTGTGTGTGAGTTAAAAGTGAGTTAAATAGTTTTTCCCATGCATGTGTATTTCATACATATCTGGCTGATATATATATATATATTTCACCATACACCAATTTTATAATTTATTAAATGTCAGTTAAAAAAATAAATAAAAGGATAGAAAATGGGAAATACTTATTTTTTAAACTCAGTCTGATTTTGAAGTGATTGAACCTACATTAGGAATGTGTCTCATACATTTTAGTCATGAGAAGGAGCCGGGTAGCGGAGAGCCCGTGGCTCCCTGCGGCAGCGCCGCGGCCCGCGCCTGGCGCCCTGCCCGCGGGGTGCCAGCGAGCTCGTGGCCACCTCGCTGAGCGCTGGGGCAACCTCTGCTAAACGTGAGCTGAGAAGCCGCTTGTGTTGGTTTTGGCAGCGGCATTAAAATCTTAGTTCCCCATTAAATTAAGCGGCAAGCGAAGGGCGGCCGCAACCCGGCGTCCTTTACTTCAGCCCTCGGAAAACGCAGCCAGCTGGCCGTGTCCTCCTCTTCCTCGCGCGTGGCCTGGAAGGGGAGGAAGGCTTTTCAGTTCACCTTGGTCGTGTTTTAACCTCGTGGCCCTGCACAGATGGGACAGAAACGCTCTCGGATCCTCCTCCGTGGTAGTGACCCCGTACGCTTTGTGAGTACTCATGTTTCGTACTAAGATGTTCTTTATAGCCGATAACTCTCTGTGCCTCTGACCACAGTTAACATTACTTGGTAGAAGTCTCGGTCCGAGTTCTCCGGAAATTCCCTGCAAATGTAAATCCCAAAGTCCCTCCCTTTGCGTTCGCCGGGTCCCGCAGACGCGCAGGGCCCTGGGCCGGCGCTTGGCTGCCTTGCAGCCCTGCGGAATTCTCTGTAGGACGAAGTTCCCGTGATCCCTGGCCTGGCGGCTGGCCCTTCTCACCCTCGATCCTTCCCGCGGAGGGCGGGCGGGCGCGCGTCTCCGTCACGTAGTGCTGCGCGCGAGGGCGAATCCGCACGGGAAGGAGCCGCCGCTCCTGCCCAACAGCAGCGTGGAAGCGGCTTTGACTCGCCCGTGGCCGCTCTTGGTGCATCTTTTAAAGGAATAAAAACCCCGCTGAACTCCCACCCACTCCCCGCTCCGTAGCACTTCCGTAACTCCAGGTGCGATAGCAATTCCAGGCCAGCCCGCTCCTGTCCATGGCAAGGGCTCGCTCGGCCTTCCAAAGATGGGATGGGACGGGATGGTTCCCACTGGGCTCTCTTGGAGCTGCCCTCTAATGCAGAGCGAAAGACTGTGAGGAGAATGCCTTGACAATTAAGTCCGTGTTGCAATTTAACGTTTCAGGGTTTTAAGCACACTTTAAGTACATTCGGAAAGGATTTTATCTGTTTTAACAGTGTGACTGTTTCTCCTTTTTTCTTTTCTCTCTTTTTTTTTCTTTTTTTTTGAAACAGAGCTTAGATTTCTAGCAAGGGAAAATTGCTGGTGGTCCCCGAAAGTGCTGCTGTTAATTGTTTTAATTAACAAAGGGATAATGTATATAGGCAGAATATTAAAATTGCCATTAATTCCATGAATTTAAATCTGTCATTCATTGCCTTAAAACTTTCTCTTAGTTTCCATATGGCATGCCAAACCCATAAATGGCTTTTAAAAATGTATAGTAGACCAATGTCAGTTTGTATAAAAGTACCAAGTGAAAATATTTATTATATGCATTGGAAAAAAAAAAAAAAAAAAAAGATGATTTACCTATTGAATGTTACCTGTTTATGTAGAAATCTTTAGATGTAATAAAAAGCATTCAGTTACGTTGTGTTTTTTAAAAACAATCAAAAAGGACACGGGGCGGGGGGACACGGTCCGGGCGGAGCCCCTCGGAAGGAAGGGCGGCTCATTTGTGACAGCCATTCGGGGTTGTTGTTTTGAGTTTTTCAATTATTTTTTGGCTTGAGATAAACCGTGAATAGGGACCAAAAGGTGGTGAGGGAAAGGGTGTCTGTTGGTGTTGGCTGGGGTCGGTTCTGGGTTTCCGCGCGAGCCCCTCTCGCTCCCTGCTCTGTTTCCTGGAGCTGAGGGTCGCGCCGCTTCCCCCGGGGAGACGCGGGACCGCCCGCCCGGGAATCGCTCCTGGCGGAGCGGAGCTTCCTTGCACAGCCCTCAGCAAGGTCGAGTCTGAGCCGCGTTTCTGCCCACGGAATAATTCCCCATGGGAATAATGCCCATCTCAAGAGAGAGATCGCCCCGGCTTGGAAGGGTTACAGAGATTCCCTGTACTTCGTTTTCGGATTCCAAGCGCAAGTCAGCGAGTGAAGCCCCCTGTTCTGGGGCGCGTTGGTTTTCATGAGTTCCATGGCAAGAGAAACAGCTTCTCCTTTCTGTTATAGAGAAGCTGAATTCCCACGGCCGCAGCTCTTCCCTGTTCCGGGCAGCCGGGCCCTGGTGTGGATGCTCCTGCAAAGCGCCGCCTTTTCCGAAGCGGAGCCTGAGCGCCGCGGGACCGGGCGCCTTGCAAAGGAACCGTGGGACCTAAGCAGCAACAGAGAGGAATCCCGCTGCTCCTGCCCTCCCGCTCCAACCCCGGCTCCCTGTGCGCTGAGCGCACGAGTTGTGCTGCCCCTTTCCTCCAGCCCTGCCTTGGTGCAGCGAGGAAAATCCCGACCGCTTCTCTGCAGCCCCTCGGAATAGAACATGGAAGCGGAGCGGGGATTTTGCTGCCTTTTTGGGATGCAGTCGCTGTGTGACAGTAACCACAAGTCCTAGTCTGTCCTGTGATCTGTAGGCTTGGATACACTTTAAGGTGACGGTTGTTTTGTGCGTGTGACACATCTTACACGCGGGACTGTTGCATGCGGTTTATTCAAGTGACTGAGAATTCACATTTTCTAAGTGACGGTGTTTTTCTGGAAACGGGGTCGGGATCTGTAAGCTAAACTCAAGGCAGAATATGGGATCTTCAAGGCAGGTGATGATTCCCGAGTGTAGCCAGTGACGAGGAAACCTGAACTCAAAGTTCAGGTCCTGCTGGTACCAGATCCCTTGCTTTGAATTTCAGTAGTCGGCTGCTGGAAGGCTGATGGTGCGGACAAATTCTTCATATTTTATTGTGCCATTTGGTCCAACTTTGGCTTCTTTTAGCAGGTCGTCCACTGAAAGAGAAAGTAAAATAAAGCAGAGAGGTGATTTTAATTTGCCACGCAGCTTGTGTGTGATCTAGGAGACGTGGAAGCTGCCAGGGCCGGCTGGATGCGACGCCTGGGACGTCTGTGGTTGTTCAGCTCGGGCTCCTGGGACCCGCATGGGACCGAGGCAGGAGCGACGCGTTGCTTGAGGAGCCCCGATCCCGCTCTGCAGACCGGGCGACCCTGCTGGAACCCTTTACTTCCTGGGCACAAACGCAACAATAGTTAATTCTTCCGAGAACACTGAAAATAATTCGGGAGAAAAATGTTTCTCGTTTGGTGAGAAGACCTCAGGTGAGAATGAAGCGGAAGCTTTTCTGGAGCCGGTGCCGAAGGGCCGAGCCCGAGCGCTCGCGGAGCCCCGTGAAATCGAGTCTGTTCTGCCATCAAATATTGATAGCGCTGAGCGAGCCCGGCCCGGGGGCTGCAGAGCAGCGGCACAACTCGCTGCATTAGTGCCCGCGGGGCAGCGCACGGTGTACGTGTGTGCATATATATATATATATATATATATATACGTATATATATATAAAACGGCTCGGACTAAATCGGGTTCTGGTAGTTTTTGGCATCCTGGGCTCTCCCCTGCTGCTCTGCCCCATGGAGACGTTTCTGGGGAAGCAGACGGTGCTGGAGGGGGGTTGTTCTGCAGTTTTGTGCTTTGGGCTTTTTTAGTCTTAAGCGAAAAGCCCCACTCGGCACCAGGTTCCTGCCGGCAGCGCCGGGGGACCGGCCGGGCCCCCCTGCGCTGCTGGAAGCGTCTCCGGAGCCGAGGACATCGGAGCTTTCAGGAGGCCTCGTGGGACGGACGCTTAAAAAGAGTGAGTCATCCCCGAGCAAAGCAAAACGGGAGAAATCCTGCAGGAACCACCTCGAAAAAGGGGAACGGGCCGAGTAAGGGGCCCTTGTACCTTCCTCCTCGGAGAGCTTCTCCCCCAGCCTGGTGAGCTTGGCCCTCAGCTCCGCCGCCGCGATGACCCCTCTCCGCTGCCTGTCTATCATGGACAGCGCCGTGCGGATCTCCTTCTCGGGCTCCTCCTGCTTCATTTGCCTGTACATTATGTTCAGAAAAGTGGAAAAATCCAGCTCGGCGTTCCTGTCTGGAAAAGGAACAGCGGGTCCCTTAGGGATGCGGCAGTCGGGATCGCGGCCTCGCCATTCCCGCTGCCCGGAGGATCCCGACCGCAGAGAAGTCGGGTTTCAACAACCCGCCGGGCCCGGAGCGTCTCCCGTTTGCTGCCTCGAGCTTGCTGGTCCTCCCGGGGAATTTTGGTCCCGCTTCGCGGGGCGGAGCGCCCGGCGCGGCCGCGCAGCGCTCACCGATCTTGTGCAGGTGCAGGTGCCGCTGGACCTCTCCGGGCGTGGGGCTGCTGCCCAGGCAGCGCATGACGACCAGCAGGTCGCCCGCCCTTATCTTGCCTTTCTGCTTCTTATCGTACAGGGAAAAACACTCCTTGAACTCTAATTAAAAAGCGAAACGGAGCGTTAGGGCAGCTCGGGTTACCTGGAGCTGCGGGCGCCAGGCTCGGCCGCGACAGGGGGCCCGGCCGGCGTCGGGTGTCCCATGGGGTGTCTCCTTTCGGGAAAGACGAGTCCCTGCCACCGCCTGGGGCGGGAGGTGGGAGCATCGCGCCTCGAGGGGGGGGCGCGAACTGGGCCCTCCTTTGAGGTCCTTCGTGTCCCGGTCCCATCCCGCAGCTGGCGGGAGCCGGGCGGCCCCGGCTGACCCCGGAGCGATCCCGCCGCCCTGCTCAGCCCCGGCAGCTTAACAGATTTGCAATAATACTCTTATTCCAGCTCCTTCCGCGGATCCCTGCGGTGCCTGATGTGCCTCCCTGTCCCCTGCGCTGGCCCCGGCCCCCCCAGGCTCCGGCTGGACCCCCTTGTCCCCCCCTTGTCCCGCTCCAGACTTGCAACTACTGACCTTAAATTTCCTCCTGAGGCCCTGGCCGGAGTCCCGGGTGAGGGGAGGGAGGTGAGTACGGAACCCCCTTCCCTGCCTTGCTGAAACGCTCATTTGGGGTTGTAGCCGGCACAGGGTTTGCAGCAACCGCCCGCCAGCCCCATCCCGCCCCAGGGCTTCGGCTGCTGCACCAGGGCCCGCCTGGCCCGGCCGGTCCCCGGAGCCGCAGGAAGCGGCGGCTCCCGAGCCCGGGGCCCTTGCGGGAGCAACGCGGCGAGTTGAGTCAACCGGCTCAAGAACAAGCGCAGCCGTACGTACCGTTGATCTGATCCTGGGACAGAAATTTCGCCTGTAGCGGGGAGAGAAGAGAAAGGGACAAGAGCAGCGTTGTGGGGCGCAGCAGGGACCTCCAGAGCGTTTCGGGGCCTCCCGGGCGTTTCGCTCACCATGATCTTGGGCTCCTTCCCCTGCTCCGCAGCCGCGCCGGGACCGGCCGCGTCTCCTCCCCGCCAAGGGCTGAAGTCCGCGGCGCGCGGCCGGCGCCGCAATAAATACCCGGTGCCATGGCTACGGCGGCGCGCGCCGGCGGCGGCATTCCCGCCGCTGGGAATCGCCCGGCCGGGAGCGGCGGGATTGCCGGAGGGAGCCCCG
>JAYECN010437653.1:0-22449 GCA_035222435.1 Microcambeva ribeirae | reverse complement strand
TTCACAGTGTGTCATGAACAAAAGGCATTTGCTCTCACTGGGGACAGGCTGGCCATCTCCACTCCAGCCTGCAAGAACTCATTGAAGTCTTGTCCAAATTTGCCAGAGGACTTGGCCAGGTCTTGAGGGGTGCCACGTGATGCCTGCACCAACTCGTTGGCAGACTGGTTGAGACCTGCTGCTGCTTGGTTCAGCTGGCTCTGCGCTTCCTGGAAGCTCTTATTGCTGGGTGGGAACTGGAGGCAGAGAGAGAGATTAGGAGCACTGGAGAGACTGGGAAGAAGTCAGAGATGGAGGAATAAAATCCAGCATCTAGGAGCAACATTGTCTGTGGCCAGAAAACCTCAGAGAAGCTGCCCTGCTCTCCAGCAGCAGGGATTTGCAGCACAAAAGTAGCTTACACGCTGCTGCTTGGCCAGACCTGACAAAGCCCAGTGTGCCCTGGATAAGGCTGACACCACTGAAGATGTTAATATGTACCTGAAATCCAAGCCTTCCTGACAGAAAGGCTACTCAGGGACATGCTGGAGAGATTAGCTCCTGTCACCACCACAAAGCTTCTCCCCATCTCACCCTGGCCTGGCTAAACTCACCGAATCTGCCAGCAGTCTCTTGCTGGCCTCGCCCACTGTACGGATGGCAGCGTCCACATCCCGCTGTCCGGGGAGGCAGTTCACACAGCGATTCAGGGCCTGAGACACTGCCTTGGCTACCTGTGGAGAGCAAGAAAGTCACTGCCACATGCACATCTCCTCCAGCACTGCTGCACTGCAGGAGCCTTTCCCAGAGCCCATGCACTGTGCCTGACACCAGCCCTGCATCCTTCCCTGGCTTCAGGGATGTGCCAAGGACCTGCTAAGGGTGACGGGGCCTGGTTCTCACCTGGGCCAGACGCTGCTGGCTCTCTGGGTCACCAGGCTTGGCCACAGCTTTTCGTGCTTCCTCAATGAGGTTGTTTGCTTTATCCATGACGTCGCCCGCACACTCCAGCATGGCACTCTGTGCCTGCGGGTCCGAGGTGTTGGCTGCGATGCCACGGGCAGCCTGGCTGAGTGACCGCAGGGCCTGGGCCACCTCTCGGGCAGCAATTCCTGTGCGGGAGGAGTAAGTCACTGATCGAGGCTAAGTAGAAGTAACAAGACCTACAACGTTCTCCCCCTAGAATGCACCCCTGTCTCCCATGTGCTCTGCCTCATTCAGACCGAGAGACCCGGCTACCTCCCACCACTTCTGGATCTTCCTTCCTGTTCCACTTCGCTCCTCATTTGCCTGGAGCCTTTTGGATTGTGTTCTGCTCAGGAACAGCTACCCCTGCGTACAAGTTATCTTTACTGAGAAGTGAAATTCACTCACACACAAAATGAAGGCCTAACCCTTGCCTATCTCCCAGTTTAGCCCCAGAGCTAGTAGTACCTGTGTAGTTCTCGTTGCCCTGGGCCACCTCTCCGAGGAGGTGCGCAATAGCAGAGCTGACAGCTTTCGTGCTGTTCCCCAGGTCCTGGGCACACTTCTCCATCTGCAGGATGATCAGTGATAATGTACCAACAGGTTACATCTCCAGCCTCCACCCATGCATTTCCCACTCTCCCTTCTCTGACCTCAGCCACAGCACCCGCTGCTCTCCAACACGCTGCTCCCATGCAGCGCCACTGCCTGCTGCTCCTGCTTGCTCACCCAGGCCCGCTCCCTGCCAAGCCACCTCCTCTCAGAGCCCTCACCGTCTCTCCCGGCAGAGGCTTCAGTTTGCCATCCCTTGCAGCTGCCTTGGCTTCCTGTAAGTCCCTCTCCAGGCTCTGCACAAGGCCCAGGGCAGAGTCTATTTCCAGAGGCCCACAAGCCTCCTGAGCCTGCAATGGGGAGATGGAAAAATGAGAGGAACAGCCACATTCACCTTGGTGTTTTAGAGAACTCACCGTGCAACAGGGCCATTCCCATCTCTGTGCTGGCCTCTCATGCTTAGTACAACCAAGGCCTTGCAGCCAGTCAGCAACTATTCTCTTACCTTCTGTGCAGCCGTACGGAGCTCAGCAAGAGCTGCAGCCAAGTTCTTGGCACACTGGCTGAGCTGCATAGCAGAGGCCTGGTCTGTAATTGTGGGGACGGTGGCCTTGGCTGCAGCTACCATCTTCCCACCGGGCTGCAAGTCCAAAAGAAAGGTCATGAGAATGGGATAACATGCAGCGTGTCTTCCTTGCCCATGTCCAACAGGCTTCCCAGGGCCTCGGAGGGGCAGACAGCACAAAACAATTTCTAATAGGTGCAAGTGTCGGAGCTCACAGAGGATGCTCCTTGCACAGGGAGGATACAGGGGAGCACAGGCACCTGCAGGAAGTTCTGGCTGGCAGCAATGAGAGCCAGCTGGGCGCTGGGGCTGTCCGGCTGGGACTGGCTTCCTCGTACACCTTGTACCAGCATCGGGATCTGATCTGCCACAACCTGCGACCGGAGAGGAGAGTCACTGGAGAGGCCCAGCCAGGGGGAGATGCAAAGCACACACAGCACCTTCCTGATGGTCCAGCCCAGCACCTCACTGGGGCTGCTCTGTGTGCTCTGCCTGCAACTGTCTTTGCCACCTGCAGAGGTGACTGACAGTGACTGTGTTTATTCCCAGATCATCGGTCAAAAAAACGAAAACACAAACAAAAAAAATCAGAGTTGGATATAAACCTAGTCCCCGCAGAACTGCATTACAAATGCTATCCCTAGGGCCTGTTCTCCAGCAACAATTCCTAACCCATTTAGCCTAACCTACTGATTATTAAACAATGCTAATACCTCACTCAAGATGCTGTCTTGTATTAAGTCAAATTTTAAGCTTTTAAAGATCTTTTTTATCAATGCATCTTGCAATCTTACAAAAAGGTATCCCATTACACACAAAAAGCCTCACCCCCAGTTTGACAAAATCTTTTGTTTTTTTCTTGAACTAAGATTGCCCAGAATTAATATATTAAAAGACGAGAACATAAAGACAGTTTCATGTCAGCTTTTCCGTAATTCTTCCTCAGAGGTGAGGGAGGTTTGTACATGTCAAGGCCAAGTACTTCCTCTCAGAGCAGTGGTGTAATGTCCATACTTTTGCAGACATTTTTTCCAAGAAAAGGAACAGTCATTAAAAGTGTGTCATTAGCTACTGTTAAGGCAGAATTTGAGGACTGTAAGGTACAAGCTGTTTCTTGCATGCCCAGCCTCTTGTGGCTGAGCACAAAGCCAAGCTGGCTCAGCTGTGCCACGATGTGGTTGATCAGAGAGATCAGAGAGGAGCAGGTGGCACAGCCTTGGCCACCGGACAGCGCTGGAGCAGGGAAGGACGCTAGGGGCACAGTCTGGGCCTGGCAGCACAGTGGGATAGGGACGAGGGGCTCCTTACCTTGCAGCTCTGCACCAGCTGCTGCTGCGCCGCGGGGTTCTTGTTGGAGAGGGCTGCGTGCTGCGCGGCTGCAATGGTCTGCGTGGCAGACGCTGCGGCCTGCTTGGCCGCGTGCTGCAGGGTGAAGACACAGGTTAGTGGCTGACCACACAGGACAGTCTGTCCTGAAACCCTGGCCCAAAAACTCCTCTTGCCACAGAGTGGGGACCCAACTCCCCATCCCAGCTCCTTCCAAGCTTCTGCTGTGCCTCTGCCTGCAGCAACTTGGCATCCCAGCATCTTTGATGTGGGGGATTAGTTTGACATCCCAAAGCAATGAAGTTTGCTCAAAGGAAGGGAGGAACCTGGTCAGAAGCCAGGAAGGAAGATGACAGAGTAGGGAGCAATAAAGAGGTCTCTATGGGGAATAGTGCGGACACTACTTAACTTTGTGAAAGTAGCTTCATCACTCCCAGAAAGTGCAGAGGTCATTGTTTTGTGAGTTGGTGCCACTAGCTAACTGTGCCTCCCCATGTTGCAGCAGTCCTTTGCCCGAGGCCAAGCCGAGCATCTTACCTCCAGCTTGTGCACAAGCTTTTTCTTAATGGCGTTCTGAGCTGCAGCATTCGTTGCCATACGGAGCCCCTCAGCTGCTTCACGCAACCGCTGCTGCTGTTCCTCGCTGTCTGGGTGGGCTGCAGCTCCCTGGACAAAGCACAAAACCCATCAAACCTTTCAGCACCTGCCAGGTCCCTTGTCACCTCAGAGTAGCCGTCCCCAGTAGTTTGACTTCCTATAGCACCAGAGGAGAGGAAAGGGAAATGCTGAGGTGCTAAAAATCCTCCTAGAAGAGCTCAGCAATACAGGAGTTAACAACATCCCTCCTTGGTTATTGTCTGTAGCTTCAGGAGAGTGCTACACGTCACTGCACAGGTTCTCAGCTCAGTGCAGGCCCTCACGCTCGAACACTGGAGACAAACCCCCTACCCTACAGCCTCATTGCTCTCCCAACACCTCGAGCAGAGGAGAAAGCCTTGGCCACGAAACTGCACCCGAGTACCTGACAGAGACCCACTCCCCCAAGCTGGGGCTGCTGGGGAGCTGAGGGCCTCACACACCAGGTCTGTGCTGCTACTGACATCAGATCGGGTAACGCAGAGCAGTTCGTGCTGCCAAAGCAGGTGCTCAATCTGCCAGCAGCTTCTCCCCCTGCTTCTGCCCCCCGTGCAACAAACCTTTGCGGCCTCCACCATCTTGGCGGTGGCGTCAGCCAGAATCTTGGCCGCACTCAGCAGCTTGCGTGAGTTCTCCAGGTCCGTCTCTCCCTCGGCATCGGCTTTGATGGCGTTGACCAGGTCGGAGGTTGCTTGGGCCAGAATACGAGCCTGCCGCACCATTTCTCCTGGGAAAGGGAGGAGAGGCAGCCTGTCAGCACTTGCAAAAGCTTCTGCAGCGGCCAATGAATCCTTGATACCTGCCTAACAGAGGCTCTGCATACAATGCTATCATCCTTAACAGGCTTGTTGTAGACCCTGCCACAGCAGGAGCATGAGCAGGGGGCTGCAGCAAGACACAAACAAGCTTCCCAGTGAGCACACAGCAGTTACACAGAGGCGTGACCCTGGTAGAGAGGAGGCTCTGTTTACCTGCCCTTTCCCCAGCCCACACTGCCCTGTTCTCTATGTCCTGCCCCAGGTGCCATTAGCTGCTCTCACCTGCGTCGCCCATGGAGCTGAATATGTTCTCGGTGACGTTAAGGATGGTGTCAGTGGCCTGGTCGTAGCGCCCGATGGGCTGCCCGCCCGTGGCGTGCTGCTTGATGTGCTGCAGCAGGTCGTTCAGGGCCTGCGTGACGGCCGTGGCTGCCACCCCGACCTGCTTCAGGAGCTGCTCATCGCTGGTGGCGGCTTTGGAGGCCTCCACACAGCCCTCCGCAGATTTGGCCACCAACTTGCCAGCCTCAATGAGCTGCTCCTGGCAAACCGGTGAGCTGATTGTGGGAGCCACTACCTGGAGGAGAGGAGAAGGGCTGGGCAGCGAGCAGGACTCTGGCACTGCAAAGCTCCTGTTCTCCACTCAGCAGCAGACAGCCTACAACACACATAGCTACTACTCCCTGCTTCTCCAAAGCGGATATCCAGCACTTGGGCACAGCAACAGCTACTCCAGGCAAGCTTAGCCAGAGGCAGCTGAGCCTTCAGGCCCCAAATCCCAAAGTTGCAGCTTGAGGGGATGAGGGGCTGGTCCTGGCACAACTACAGCACAGCTTTCTTAGCGTAAACAACCGCACCAAGTCCCTCCCACAGGCAGGTAGAGGCTGGAGCTGCCACCCCTCAGGCGGTGCCTTCTCCCATGCTGAAGCAAGGGGTAACGCTGCTCGGCTGCAGGGAGGTTTCCTACCTTGGTGCAGGCCACCAGCTGGGAGGTGGAGAGGGCGCACTGCGTAGCGGCCGCGATCACCTGTGTCTGCAGCGCCGAGTCCTCGGTTTTCTGAGCCACGTTCTTGGCCTTCAGCACCAGCGCAGCAGCGGCGCTGGCCACGGCCTTAGCCAGCTGCATGAGCATGTCCTGGGGGCGATGGAGAGGGTCAGCATGGGAACCAGGATAGGAGCCATGCACCGGCTGCTTCATGTGGCTCTCGTGAAATATTCAGCAGGGAAACATGAGCTCCAGGGCTCTTTCATCCACCCCAGGCCAGTGCTGAACACCTGGAGCGGCTGGCAATGCTCTGGTGCCATCCCCACTGCGAGCAACAGCGGCAGCGAGACAGCAACCGTGCCTCAAGCTGCAGCCTGCGCTGCGGCAGCGCCCAGCGCCAGGGCACTGTCCTGGCCACAGACACCTCCAACAGCAGCTCGGGCAACATTCAGCATCACCTGCAACACCCAGGACTAGGACACTGCCCACTCCACAGGCAGCGATCTGCATCAAATCCCTGACCGCACTGCAGCAAAAACCTGCTGCAAGGCACCATCAGCAACAGCAGGCTTTGCGTCCCAGAAACACTTGGCTTTGGCCAAACTACAGGCAAAACCAAGCCATGGGTGCAGTGGGCAGCCCTCAGCCTACCCTACAGCACTACCCTCTGAAGGGCCCACACTGAAGGCAAGCAGGAGAGGCTGCCCCCGCTGCTCAGTCGTATTCTGGGGACACGGGCACATATCTGACAGGCAACAGGATCATCCGCTCGGTGCCTTTGGGCTACCTCTTTGTTGTCTTTTGCACAGGCTTTGGGGAGACACAGAACTGCCCTGCTCGCACAACAGGCACTGAGCAGCACAGACAGAGGCTACCTCTAGCAAGGACACCTGACCTCACAGCACGACACAGCCCTAAGAATTCGTGTTGGTTTCTATCAGCAGCACCCACAAGCGTTTGCCTCACTAGAGCCACTGTTCTACACTGCACCATGGCTAAGGCCCCTGACACAATGTGCTGTTCACAGCACTGAGCTCCCTGCCTGCTGCTGCAGGTGCAACCCCATTGCAAACTGCAGCTTAACAAGGGCCCAGCCCAAATCCTCTTCAAGTACACTCACACACAGAGGACACCTTCATCCCACTACAGTGAAACCTCCCAACACCAACCCCAAAATATTTCATATCATCCACCCTTTGGGTTTCCACCTGTTTCCCCTCACCTCCTGCAAGCATAGCCTGTTTCTGTTGCAATCCATCATCACTCTAGATACAACGATAGTCTGGACAGCACATGCACCAAGCTCAGGAGTCCCCAGGCCCCCAAACCACAGCAACTACCCATGTCAGAAAAGAAGAAATCCCAACAGAAAAGCACAGAGGAGGGAAGTAGATACACTCGGGTCTTGCAGCTGAGTGACAGAGCACCTTACACACGTACAAATTACAGTTCAGCTCCTAAATCTACCACTTGGCCCTGGTATTATCCACTGGTTGAATGAGAGACTTGGGATGTCAGACCTGCTGCAGGGGTACCCGCAGGGGGCGGAGAAAACCAGAGCTGCTTTCTCAGTCTCTCTTGGGCTGCCTCTGTCCTAGCACTCCCCCACACTAGCTCCTGCCCATCGCTTTCCCCTAACTGTGCACATCTTCCTCTGATGTGCTCCCACCCTACTGCTAGCTTTCTGTTCTCTTTGGCTCTCTGTCAAGGAATTTCTGCTCATACCCAGGCCATGTGGCCATGTTATAAAGACATGTCTGAGCTCTGAAGCGTGTTTCAGCCCATGCTATGGTTAGATCCCCCTCTCCAGCATGCTCTGTTACCCTCCTTGTGCTGGAACCAGCAACCATAAAAAAAACAATCCAGGTGGTTCCAACTCACCAAAAGAGTAGGACACTTCAGCCAGTTCAGCTGCCTGATCTGGCAAGTCAACATGGCCAAGTGGCAGGAGGAAGCAGAAGGGGACCAAGAGGCTGTTGCAAGGGGGAACTAACACGGCAGAGCTCACTGGAAGAGTGACCCGAGTGTATGAACTTCTGAGAGTCAATCACAAGAAAAGCAGATATTTCCGCAAGTGCCCTTCTCCAAAGAATTCAGCTGATTGGTCCCAAAAGAGCAGCCCTTCCATCAGAGAGGGGCAGAAACACCAAGCCATGCCTACAGCCCCTTTTTACCGTCTTTGGGTCAGAGGTGGGCAGGATCCAAGCAAGCCGGTTTTCTGGGATCTACATGGGAATCCACAAGATAGAGCCCTGTTAAATAATGCCTCTTAACTACAGAGATGGGAAATGGCCTCTCCCTTCCCCTGGCAAAGTCACTACGCACAGGCCAAGCTGTAGCACAGACAGCTCCTGCTGGAACAGGTCCTGAAGAAACAATCCCACGCAAAGGCAGATGGTTTTATTAAGCATGTCAGAGTCAGAGTCTCACCACTCACCTGGAACCGTGGATCAGTATCACTTTCTCCGATTTGCTGCAGCAGTTCTCCGCTTGTCTGGCCCACGAGGCCGGCGGCTTGCAGGAGATTCTGGCGGGGCTGCAAGGAACGAGGCAAAAATTCACTCAGGTTGGAAGTCAAGCCCACCCTGCTCCTCCCCTTTGCTTCTGTCCACCCTACCCCAACCCACACTTTCCTCCAACCCGCCTCCTCAGCGCCATATGCCCCCCGACCCCTCCTGCTCCCCTCACACCTCAGCACTGGCTGGCTGTGCAGTTTTCAGCAAGTCCGAGACGGCGCTCGCCAGGTTCTTGGCTGCCTGCAGCAGCTGCCGTCCGTTCCCTCCCTCGTCCTCCATGAGCGCGGCCAGCAGTTTCACACCCTTGGACATCTCCGTCAGGTTAGAAGATATGGTGGTGACAGCACAGCCCACAGCTGTGTAGTCTGTATCTGCTGGATCCCCTGCAGAGGGAGCGAACAGGAGCAGTGGAGTATGGACAGGTTCCAGTGACACTCCAGGAGTATTCCCGAGCCTGTAACTGATGGGATTCACCTTCCAGGGAGTGCAGAAAGAAACCTCCTGGCTCCAAGGCCTCAAGAGTGGACACATTAGTCCTGAGACTAGCTTAGGCACTTCCAGAGCTCATAACACAGGGAAAGAGCTACAGCATGCTGTGGTGGTAGCGTCACAGGTGTGCCAGAGACAACACACTTGTGGTTCAGAGAGCCAAGACAGAGAAAGGAATGGGAACAGTCTGGGTACAGACAGCTATGCTGGGGGGTCTCAAGGCAGCAGGGGCACATCTGGTTCTACAGGCACATTGGCAGCAGTCTGGGTTCAGTTAGCCATGGCTGGGCCAGGCTGGCTCTGTCAAGACCCCGAGGGAGGACAGGAGTCTTGACTCCAGCCAAAGGCCAAAGAAGATCAAGCCTTTCCCACCTTCCACCTACCTGCAGTTAGATTGACCACCGAGGCTGTGCCAGCAGTGATAGCGTCCACTTGAGAATGGATCTCATGCTTTGACTCGTCCATCTTGTTTTTTCGCCAAGCTTTGGAGGCCTGAAAAGAGGAGAGCGGGATCAGCCCTGCCTGGTGGTTGTGTGCAGTTGTGCACGTGCTCACAGAGTGGGATGCAGGAGAGAGGAGACCAGAAAGAAGCAAGGAAGGAAGAACTGTTACCATCCAAGACTCCTCATCCCTCTTCTAAAGCCAAAAGCATAGAGAGAGGCAGTAAAACTGTCAGAGAGACGAAGCATCCTTTCTGCTCCTGCCCCTAGAGCTGGATACAACTTGACCTCAGCAGAAGCAGAACTTCCCAAAATTACTGAAAGTCTCTCCTGAGAAAAGAGCCAACGACAACTAGCCTAACCAGCAAAGAAACCCTTTCCAAAGAAGCTCCCCCCAGCCCAAGTAAGTCAGTATCCCCTCTTCACGAGGCACTCACAGCATCCTGCCCGAGAGGTGGCAAGGTCTCAAAATCATCCAGTGTGGCCTGGGCTGCGTGTACGGCCTGCATGCTGGAGTTGATGGTGCCAGTCAGGGCCTGCTGGGCTGAGGTCTGTAACACAAGGACAGACTGAGGTATGGTGGAGGCTCAAAGTTCAAGATCAAATATCCAGCTTATTTGCCCAAGCACAAAACAGTGGGAATAGGCTGTTGAGAAAAGGGCTTTAAGTGGGTAACTCTGCAAAAAGAGGGGGCAGCCACAAACATGGGGTCTCCCTCTGCACCTCCCCCTTGGAAATGCCCCACTGCGCTGCAGCAAGGGCACTGCCAAGGGCAAGTAGTGCTGAATCCTGTAGTTCATGTGCTCTCTGCAGCAAACAAAGCAGTGTCTTGCAAGGCTTTTAAGCAAATCCTGCTGTGTCTGGGGGCAGGGAAAATAGGCTTCTTCTTGGCCCTTCTGTGCTTGTGGCCACAGAGAAGGATGCAGGGAAGTGCACCAACTCCAGTAGCAGCAAGGATCTGCTGCAAACCAGAGCATCAGTGCAGCTGGGTGGGACAGCACCTAAGAGCCACAATCAGCCTGAGGACAGGAAGGAACAGCTCTGTGACTGCTGGTCAGGGCAAAGCTCCAGAGCGGAAACCTCTGGATATATCTTTTGTAGAGAACTGCAGCACATGCATCTGGGGCTCCTGGGGAACCTCAGAGGGGGATGGAGATAAAGTCTGCAGCTTGGGTGTGGGTGGACACTAACTCAGCAAGGTTAGCAAGCATGTGAGACCAACCACAGCCCCTGCTCTTCAGAGCAGGCTAATGCCTGGCTAGATGGCTCCAGCTTGATGGCCAAATCTCAAGTGTTTTTGCCCTGCAGAGACACAGGGAGACCTTACCAAGGGAGGCATGTGCCCTCGGTGCATCTGGCCGCTGGTGATCTGCAGTTGGGCCTGTGGCATCGTGCCCACTTGGAAGTTCTCCGGCCCTCCAGCCCCTGTCCGCATGATGGCTGGCAGGGCCACCGAACCCAGCTCTGCTTTGCCCACACGGTTAAACTGCTGCTGCAAGACAGTCGACCTACCAAGGAAAGAAATACTTGCTATAGCTGGGAGCATTTGGCCCATTTTTCTACATAAAATTAGGGACCCCTCCCTGGGCCAGAACCTTGTCTGCCACCCACAACTTCATGGACAAGGCCAAGCCCTTAGCGTAAAAGGATCTCCATGGCCCTGGCCTCAGCATTCCTGGGAAAACTGAAGGTGAAGGACTGGCAGCTCTCCCTGCAGACAGTGCAGCAGGTTTGGCTGGAGCATTCAACTTCTGTTTAGTATCTACCTTGTTCCGGACTTACTTCTTAGGGGACACAGAGTCTTCAAGCATGGTGGACTCCTCATCCCCCTCCAGGCCAAAGTGGTCTTTGCTCTTTTTCTGTGGAGGAAAGAGAAAAATGTATCAGCCAGCATACACCTCCCAGACTCCTATTTCCAGCAGCTCAGATTAGGGTGCCCTACCAGGCCCATGGGACTCCCTCGCCCCTGCATGTGCCTGTCTCCAGCCTCTCCCAGCAAGGCTGCGAGCCAGCAGCTCTCCAGCTGGAGCTGCATCTTGCACCTCATTCAGGTGAGGAGCTGGTTACAGGCACTTGGCTTCCCCTCTGACCCCACACGGGTACCTACCTTCTTCAGGATGATGTCAATGTAGCCAGCAATCAGCTGGGCAATCTGCTCCCCCTCTGTTGTCTGCACTGAGTAGTAACCATCCTGGTAATCTCCAAAATCCTGCAAGGGGATAGCACAGGGTAGCACCGGAGCGGGGCACAGACTGCCTTCCTGAGCCCCTCTGGTATGTGCTAAGCGCCCAGGACTGGTCTGTGCCAAAGTGTGGCTCTGCCCCTCCACAGCTCCTTGTTCTCCATGACTGGGAGAGGCAGCTGGAGCACAGTAAGGGAGTCTCAGAGAAGATAAATTATTCGTGACAGAGGTTTGCACGACAGTGCCTGGGGCTGTTCTGCAGCCAACCCGCACAAGGCCTGAGGAGCCTGGTGGCAGGAACACTGCCAGAGCAGAGGGGCAAGGCAAGGGAGCAGGATTGGGGCAGCCCCCTACCAGGGTGAAGCTCTTGGGTGAGGCTGCCCAGCGCTTGATGTTGGTCAGACTCCACTCCTGAATCACTTCCTTGGTTTTCTCATCCACGCGCATCACACACTCCTTGGTGATCCCCAGTAGCCGCGGCACCAGCTTGTTCTTCCCCTTCATCTTCTCCTGCATGCCATGACAAAAGGGTTACAGGCTGCCCTGGGGCTGACCCTCAGCACAGCCCTGCCAAGACTTCAGCTCTCCAGAGCCAAACTGTCAAGGCAAAGCTTGTTGGGGTCTCACTTCACTAGGAAGCACCATTTGGGTAATAATACCTGTGACGTGGTCTTGAAAAGGAAATGAGAAAAAGCATGAACCAAGTGAGAGGGGAGCACACAGGGAAAGTCAAGAAGTACAGGCATAAAGTGAGGACACTAGGAAAGCTGGAAAAATGATGGGAATTAAGTGGACTAAGGTGAAACAGGTGGATGGAACATGAAAGACGGAGGAAGTCAGGGAAAGGCCTGGAAAGAAGGAAGGTGGGCTGGCCAGGCATGGCAGTTGGGGCTCAGGGAGCTGCTGTTTTACCTTGACCAGGAAGAAGGAGACCCCATAGGTCTTCAGGGAACGGGCAAGTTTCACGTAGCGAACTTTGGCCTCAATCTCACTCATGTTCCCACAGTTCTTGTGAGCCTGAAGTAACAAAGAGAGATCATCACACCAGCTCCGTGGTCCCCGGGCTGTGTGCCAATGCTGTCACCATCACCTTGCTACAGCCTTTCCAGGCTCTCCCCTCTCTGACACCCCTGTCCTGTTAACATTCTCCTTTCCACTACAGTTACAACATTCCTCTGACCCCCTCACACCTCAGGAGCTGCCACATCTACCCACTTCAACTTCACACTCCTTTCTCCAATCTATCAAGCTGCTACCTGCTCTCCCGGTCAGTTTTGGAGGTGCAACCTCCAGGCACAAGACAAGCCCAAATCCCTGGTGAGAAGGAATGACAAACCTAGGGCTTGACACTGCCCTGCACATACCATAAAGATCTTGCGCTCCCCTTTCTGCTTGATGTATTCCTTGGGCAGGAAATCCTTGAGTCTACAAAGAGACAAAAGCAACTGTTACCAGCAGAGCATTGAAACCACTTGTTTTTGCCAAAGCCACTTGTCTTTGCTTATGAATAGGCCCAACAGTCTTGGACAAACCTCTGTCAGGACATGGGCTGAGAGTTTTGGGGAACAGGAAGGATGTGGGAGAGGCTGCTGCAACAAGGGAAATTCAGTACCTTAAAAGAGCCTCCTTTTTGAAACCACCTCTTCACTTTCCAGGCTGCTGATGCTACAGGGGGCTGCAACTTAGAGTTCACAGGCTGAGGGCAGCCCTACTAACAGGCCCACAGAAATGTCTAGTCCTCCACTGAGATGGGAGGAAAACAGTCTTAGCAGAGCATGTTCTGTGCTCAGAAGCACAGCTGGCCTTAATGCCCATTCAGCCCCAGGAGCTACCCTGCAGAGAGCAGGGTGGAGGCACCAAGGATGCAGCCTCTTGTGCTGCATTAGGCTACACTGTAGGGCTGGGCTGCCCACAAAGCTGGAGCGGTTCCATGTCCTAGGGTACTGCTGGGGTGCGAGAGGGAGAGGGAGGAGGTTTGGCACCCTTCACATTTGGTGTTGACCTCAACACTCTGGCACAAGGCATGAGGGGGCAGCGCTGCCAGGAGAAGGGGGGTTAACAACCCTGAGGGGGCACCAAAGTCAGTGCTCCAACAAGGTGTTGAGCTGTCCAAGTGGCCTCTGGCCAGGGACCAGGGGCTCCCCAGGACACTCACTCCAAGAAGCCTGGTTTGTGCTTCTGTTCGTTGTGTGGCCCAAATTGGATCTGGCACTGGTAACCAGCAAAGTCGCAGGCTTTGTCAAATGAGACGGGGTGGGAACCGTTAAGGATGTCATCGCGAGCCTGTGTGGGAAAAGAAGACAATGACATGGGCTGGGGACAGCAAGCCCTGCCACACAGCCCAGCAACTGCCACGGCTCCCGTTTACGCTAGGTGGGACTGCCACAGACCGAGGCTCACTGCTGCCCTGCCGCTGCGACACCCTGCAGCAGGGACAGTGTATGAAAAATGATCACATCTCACGAACTGAAACAGAGATGCACAGCAACAGCTCAGGAACATCCTGTATGGTGTCTACATGCTGTGCTGCTGTATAGAAAAGAAATGATGCTGACAAGGCAGCCCCCCTTCCCCCAGGGACAGCAAGGCTAGTCAGCAATCCTGTGCTAAGAAGAGCAGCAGAACTTCAGGTTTAGGGACAGGATGGTTCCTGTCACACACAGGAAATGTGGGACCTCCTTGGAAATTTTAGAGCTGAGTAGGAGGCAGGGCTGGGATTGTTATTGTGGGCTTTACCCAGGAAATCTCTTCCAGGTGACAACTGAGCACCCTGAAGTGATCCTCAAGGCAGTTCCTGGCCAAAAACCTCAGCCATCACCTGTGATAAAGGGCTGGCATAGGGCAACATAGCGAGGCACTGCTGGCTTGGTGACAACAGCAAAGTACCTGCACGTAGAGCAGGTTGAGCTGCACAGGATCTCGCGAGTCCACGTTCTGGTCCGAGTAGAAGAACTTGCGCCGCAGCAGCAAAGTCTCACTGTCATCAATGCCTTGCTCACGCAGGGTCCGGCCGTGGTCCAGCCAGTTCACTGCAGGCAATGCCAGAACATGAGCAGGGATGGACACCCACACAGGGCTGGTCTTAGCCCAAGGTGTGGGATCCAGCAGGACCGCTCACGCAGGCCAAGAGGCTGAAGTTGTTCTGGTGAACTCTCCCGGAGTGAAGAGAGTCCAGGGAGAGCAGGCACCTGTGCCCCTGCGGCAGCCCTGGTGCTGCCTCTGCGCCCCTGCCTCAGGTCTTCACCTTGCAGGAGGCACAGCTCCCAGTCCCACCCGCCAAGCTGCCAGCCCAGCTGCTCCTCATGCAGGCTGACTCCATCCCAAGTACTTGCAGGCACATACACTCGTCATCTGTGTGCAGCTTCTGCTTGAGCTTCTCCATTTTCTTCTCGTCTCGCAGCAGGGTCTTGTCCTTCTTCAGGGTGCCAGTAACCTCCTCTTTCTTCTCTTCCATGATCTCCCGAACAAGCGAGTACTCATCGTAGTTGGTGATGCCTGCAGAAAGACAGAAGGCTGAGCTCAGCACAGGCCTGGAGCAAGCTGGAGGGGAGCAGAGCGCTGCCCCTCCCTGGCTTTAATTACTTGTTGGACGCAGGCACAGCCTGCAACCAGGCCGGTCACCACAGAGCTGGCGCTGCTCCCCCTTCCCTGCCATGCCCTGGCCGCCTCAGTTACCCTCTCCCGAGACACCATCCTCTCTTGCCACCTCCCTTCCTCCCCCGTGTCTTTACACCCTCCTCTTACCAATGCGGGCGCATATTGTCATGAGCATGTCTGTGACGGTTTTGGAGTCGTCGACCATGACCGTTTTCACTGTGCCATCCAACATACGGATCTTCAGAGGCCGCTGCTTCTTTTTGTACTCCATGGTGTCCTACAGGCAGAGCAGAGCACAGCTCTCAGCCATGGTACTGCTGCTACCACCTAACGGCACCGCACCATGGTACCCACTGCCACTCTGTCTCCAGTGCTGTCTTGAGGGGGACAAGTAAGAGGAGAGCTCAGGGCACCAGGCTGCATGGGGCACTGCAGTGTGCATCGGAACCGCAGCCGGTGCGGGGACCCGCAGTACCCGCCTCACTGGGAGCGTGTCTGACAGCCCCGCCAAGCTGCAAACACGGGCTCTGCGCGCTTACCCCATTGCGAAGCATGTAGTAGTCCAGAGCCTTCCCAGCTTCCAGCCAGATCCCTTTCTTCGGGTCTTCATCAGAAAGGAACAGCCCAAAATCGTTGGCTGAAACGCACAGCAAGGTCTCTGTCAGTGCAGCTGGAGGCACCGAGGCCCCACGGGCCTGGCACCAAGGGCCGGCTCCCTGCGCAGCTCAGGAGCTGCTTTGGAAACGAGTCTCCCTGTCACGGCTGAATGTGCAAGGGAAGGGAGGGCGGTCTGCTTCACGGCCAGGCTGGCACGCAGCCCATGGAGGAGCTCTGCTAAGTAACAAAAGCAAGGAGATCCTGGACAGAGCGCCGAGATGCCAGCCTGTGCTCAGACACGTGAATCCACGAGGTCCAGCCAAGTCAACCACCGTGCAGGACACAGAAGTATCTGTGCACACTGGAGTGGGTACCCAGAACCGCTGCAAGTGGAGAGAAAAGCCACTTCAAGAGGCCAGACACGGTGCAAACTTGGCCTCAGTGGTACAAGGTACTCTAACCTCCCCCAGGGCTTGGCACTGGGGCACATTATTTAGTATCTCCACCAGTGACTGTGAGAAGGTCCACAGAGAAATGTCTCTGTTTGTGGATGACACCGAGTTCTTTTGTCAGGTTGACAGCAAGTGAAATCTTAAAACCCAAGTGGGCAAAAAAAAAGTGGAAGCAAATTTCAGGGGAGATGTTTTGCCATATATTTATCTGTGGAAAAAAATCACGTAAGACATGCCTACACAATGCTTAACTTGGAACTGACATCTACAACTGAAGAAAGACCTTAGGGTTTAGACTCTGAAATCATTAGTGCAACATGCAAAAGCAGCCAGGAAGGCTAACAAAATGCTGGGCATCATCAAGAACAGTGCTGAGAACAAGATGTTCAGGGTATCACTTTAACTGTCTATGAAAACTTGGCACATCCATATTTTGAATACTATGTCCTATTTTAGTCTGTACATATCCAGAAGGACAAAGCAGAGCTTGGAAAGATAAAGAAAAGGGTAACTTAAGTGATCAACCAGAAAGAGCAGCTACCTTAGTAAGAGAAGATAGGAAAGCTGAAACTCCTCCATTTGGAGGAGGAGAAGACTGCAGTAGGATATAATCAAGATTTACAAAGTCTCAAAAGTGGTGGATAAGTGTAGAACTATTCATCAAATCTTGATATATTTTTTACCCATCTTTCATCCAACTCAGGACTGGAAGTTGTCTTGGCTTCTCAGTCTAGTTGTTTACTTGTCACTAATTTTATAAGTGGTCATCTCCTTGGCAGTTTTCTGCAGGGAGTGAAAAAATCCTGAGCCAGCACACTCCAGCCTAGCTGTGGTTAACATCTCACTAAACAGAAGACTTAACAGAGAACAGAAAAATCAGTGGTGCTTGCCTTTTTTTTTTTTTTTCAAGCTATTTTTTTAAAGCAAATTCTAAGAGGGTAATTCTAAAGCCGGGTAAGCTGAAAAACCAAGCCCAGATCCATAGATGGAGAGGGGCTTTCTGAGACAGAGCAAGAGCACAGCTAGAAACTTGCACCAAAGCATCCAGAACGCAGCAAGGTATCTCAGTACGTAACACAAGAGATCCATGCTTTTGGAAAACCCCATGCCAGAAATTAAGTGGTCAGGTGAGCAAGATGCCCTGAGAAAGCACTGAAACCACATGCAAGAGACAGGGCAATCTGGGTGACGTGTGTGCCGATGGATCACACTTCCCTTTCCCGGCTCAGATAGAGAAACTGCAGAGGAACGTGTGCTTGGGAAGGGCTAGTTGGGAAGCAACCTGGATTGTGGACTGTGTTACGACACTGCACTCAGGTATAACTAAGTGGGAGTCACCTGCTAAAGGTGACAAGGTGACAAAAAAACAATCCACAGCTACTCAAAAAGGGATCCATGAATACCACACAGCAAGTGAAGAGAAAAAAAAGGTGCCAGGATCTTATAGAAACAGTAAAGCTACGAGCTAGAGATGAAGGCAAAAGTGAATAAATGGGGCAACAGTATCTGGGGTTACCAAAACTGCAATCCAAGCCCCTTGGGGTAGGGGGGATGCTGGTGGAGGAGGACAGTGGGGTAAGGAGCAGCTCCCCAACAGGGTCTGACCAGAACTTCAAAGCTCAGACTTTCCTCTCTGACAATGGAGAGCATCAGTTAAAGAAAAAAAAAAAAATGTAAAAAATTGAAAAGCAAGTTGAGAATAACCAGTTCCCTTTAAGGATTTATCTCTCTCTCTCTTATAGGTAGCCTGGCTCATGCCCAGGAGCAGGAAATGTAATGTTCCTTCTAAAGCCGTTACAGCTCTGCCTCTATATAAACATCCAGTGCTTCGTTGAAACCCGAAGTCTCGGTCCAAAAGTCTCTCTCTGACAATGCACTTGACAGACCAAGGGGACATGACATGAAGAAACATGCCAAGTGAGAAAGGCATTTCCTTTTATTCAAACAGCACTCGCTGCTTCCAGATGTGAGAGCGTTCGGGCTCGCTGTGAGAGTGGGCACGGGCGGCCACCCTCCTATCCGCAGAGCCTCCCATGGACACGGACTCATCCCGTCCCTCGCGAGCAGCTCCGGCCAGGCCGAGCTCTCCGGGCCCCGCTGGTGCCCCGGAGGCAGGCGGCAAATCCGCTGCCCGGAGGAGGCCCCACCCTCCGCTTGCGCTAATATTTTCCGCGCTGTTCCCTGTTCCTCTTCCCGCGCCTCCTGGCATCACGCTGGCCTTCTGCTGAGTGCACTGCTATATAGAGGCCTTTACTCAGCTGCCTGCGGTGACACCAGCTCCCTTTCATGAGTCAAGGCAGTTTATTTACAAGAGGCAGAGCCCTTTTAGGCACTGGCATTCAGACTTGGCAGAGAGGATGGGCAGATCCAGCTGGGAGAGGAGTTGCTTCATTCCAGGGAAAGCCAGGATGACTTAGTGGGGGAGGAGAGCTGCAGGGAGCCCGTCAGCGTGGGCAGTGATAATACCCCCAAAACTGGCAGCGAGTCTCATCCTGCTGTCCCAGACCCATATCTGCTTGCTGCAATCTTGTGTAGACCACGTATCCTAGACCATGAATCAAACTATGAGGTCATTTGTCACAGATTTAATTCTGAGTCTCCCAGAAGCGAGGAGATACTGGGACTGACCAGCTCAGCATGGTCACCGAGCACCAGCACGTTGCAGGGGACTGTTGGGGAGGGGACAGACCACACAAAGGACAACCTACGTCCCAAAGGAAGCTTTCGTTTATGTTGTTTATTAATACTCCTTAGATCCAGGACAACTGTTTAAATGCATCCAAACAACTGATCCTGGCTCCTTGTAAAGATTATGAATAGGAGAGAGGAGAAGGAGGAAGCACATTAGGCTTAACAGAGCTTGATGACTATTTCACTTTCAGATGAGTTTCACTACCCCACACACCAATTTCTTCTAAGGCATAAATAAGGGAGCCCAAACAGAGAACTCTGTGCTGTTGCCCCACAAGAGCACCCTGAAAGCACAGGGGGTTTTCTAGGAACACTGTGTTGCTTCTGTCTTGTACCACTACAGAGCTGCACGTTGGCCGAGGGAGTGTCAAGTCATCACACCTCTTCAGGCCCACTAGTAAGAGAGATCTAGGGGAGCAAGTGCTCAAGAAATGCAAGAGTTATAAAAGCAGACCATGAAAATGTAGCAAGTAAAAACCTAACAGCAATGGCAGTAAAACAAACAAAAAAGCCAATGTTAAAAGGTGACAAACTGCACTCTATGCCAGACAGGCACTTTGCCAGAAGAAAGCCCTTTTCTCTAACCTAAAGTTTTATCCAGCTGCAATTACTATGTCCAAGTAAAGCCAGCTTCTGTGCTCTGTGCTATTTTTTGAGGGGCAACCAATTCGAACAGTGGGGACACTAGCTTGATTTCTGGTAGCCTACCCAGCCAAAGGGCAGGGAAGTCTCCAGGCTGAAGAGCTCTGTCAGAACCACCTTCCCCAGAGAACTCATGCAGAGCGCAGCTTGCAATGCTCTGTCAAACAAAGCTCAGAGCTACTTTCATCTCTCAGTGTGAGGGAAGTTTTCCAGACTTTGAATCAGTCATGGCACTTTTCTGAATACTTTCCAATGGAACCGGGCTCTTGGATAAGGACGATTCATCAGATGTAGAATGTTTTGCAAGGATATACCAGTTTCAACAAAACCCTCATCGGTGCAAGCTGAAACCTTCTTGGGTTCAGAGTAAAGTGTTTTTTGCACAAGATGGTGACTGCAAAACAGCAAACAACCTGGAGCAGTTACTAGGGAAGGACCAGATCAGGCTCTGGCCTCAGTCATACAGGGAAAACCTAGTTCTCCTCTATACTAGGAAAACACCCGAACAATCATGCTGATTATTCTTGTTATATGTGGAAAAAAAATCCAGAACGGCTCTGGGACAAAACTGAAGAGGGAGAGACTTTGAAATGTCCAAGGTTTTTTTTTTTTTTTTCCCCCTAAGGGAATGTATAGACACTTTCTGAGCACGCAGAGCAGGTCGCAGAGCACACAGAAACGAGAAGTAACTTGTCCAAAGCTGCAGAAATGGGACAGGGGACTTTGCGTCCAGGAAAAGACTAGTGCCTAAAGGGTGTCAGCACTAGAAACACGAGGGGGCTTTCAGGGCAATTTATATGGGCATAAAAAGAGGGAAAGGGGAGATTTAGTGAAAAAAGCAGAAGAAATACTTTAAGAGGAAAGTAGGACAGGACAGGAACTGACCCCAAGGAACACAAGCCAAGATGGGTGGCACCGGCTGCCAGCACAGGTTACTTACGTTGCCCCATCTGGGCCTCCGGCACCCGCTCCCGGATCATCCGGCAGGCATCGTACACCATGGTGGAAGGCTCGAACTGCATGGTCTTCACTACATTGCCAATGCTGATCTTCAGCGAGAGGGCAACCATGGTGGCGGCGTGACAGTCCCCACTCCGGCGTCACCTGCCAGGGCAGACAGAACCGGATGAGCTCCCACCGCTGAGCCCGCACCCAGACCAGCACCTCAGTGCTGCTCAGGGAGTCTCAACTCCCATAACTGCTACTCCTTTAGGCGTATTTAAGAGCCCGTGCACCTCTCTACACTAATGGAGAGAAGCTTCCAGTGATGGACATCTCCAGAGAAACAGGCACAGACATCTAGGCAAGGTCCTTCATAAATGTAAGGGCTTCAAATGAAATTCAGAGCCTGCGATCTGTTTACACACAAGGACTGGTCCAGGGCCTTCAGCCAAAGTTAAGGGCTTTTGTCCCCCTATCAGGGCCTTGACTCCAAGGTCACAGAGTCAATTTTGTTCAAATACAGAAGTGAGCATAGCTGTTACTCAGCACACACACTGTCAGCAAGGAGGAAATGAGTGCATGGGAGCACTGCAAGATAAGATGGGAGAGCGCGATGGAAGGACTTATAATTAAGAACTGCCATGACATAGACACCACAAGAGGAAACCCAAAGTTTGACGCTGAGCCAGAACGGTCCTGCCCCAGCTATCAGGACTCCTCAGAGGCCCCACAGCAACATCCGACAGTGCTAAGCTGGGAGACCGAGAGAGCTGTGACCCTCAACCACCCCCAAATTCCCCGGAATACATGACAGGCACCCACACTTCCTAGACACGAGGGACCCAGAGAAACGGAAAAGCCTGGAGCTGCTCAGAGAGAAGAGATAAAGACAGGGAAAGAGCGGCTCCTATCAGCTTCCGTCCCCTGCGAGAGGGAAGTCACTAAATTTGAAGGATGGCAAATTTAAAGCCGGGGGAGGAAAACACCTTTTGTAACTGCAGGATTTGCCGGGGGAACCCCTGCCCCTGGAGAACATCGGGTCAAGTCAGCAAGGGCAGCAGCCATGGAGGTGACTGTGTAAAAGCAAAGGGGCTCTCCAGGCCCGAGCAAGAGCCGGGCACGCGCTCACAACATGCGGGCTCTGACTGTCTCCTTCCTCCGCGGCTCCGCGTTGCACGAGGAACCCGGTACAAGGCACCGCGCGGCCTGGGCCAGCACGGAGATCCTCACGGCAGCTGGCGGAGGCCGCAGCTCACCTGAGCAGGGCTCTCGGGCAAGCAGATGACCACGCAGGTCTCCAAAAAGAGGAAATTTCTTGTGTGAATACAGGAAGTTCAGCTGCACGCACCAGTTCAGCCCTCAGACGCGCCTGGGGCAGGGAGGGCACCATTTCCTCCTCTGCTCCACATGACTCTCTGTCGCTTTGCTGGCTGTGCAACCACCCCCCTTAAAACGCCATTCCCAGAGAGCAGTTTCTGGCGGACTCAGGACAGCGCAGGAGCAACACGCACTGCGCGGGGACACAGGGCAGCGCGTCATGATGAAGCCACGCGGGAGACAGCCAACCTGATCAGCCTAAGGGGACAGAGAGGAGCGTCCTGCACTGCAACAGCAGAGGGGACAGAGAGGAAGGTGGAGGGAGACCAGCCACACTCAGCCGGTCAAAACTGTTTCCGCCTCCCGCCTGTCCTCTCCGTCCGGCTCTTCCCTGCTGTCCCCCTCCCAAACACACACATCCTCCTTGGGGCAACAGCCTCTCCTTCCGCCCGCCCTCCCATCCTCACAGGCTCTCCGAGCCACCTCCGCTCTGCGGCCGCCTCTTTCCCTGCCAGCCCTGGGAGCAGCCCAGGGGACCTCCTGCCCCTCGCAGGCGTTTCTCACTTTTCCCTGCCCTCGCCCAACTGGCCGCCCACCTCCCCGGCTGCTCTGGCACCACACAGCTTATCAAGTCAAAGTCTCCGAAAACAAAAATCAATAAAAAAATGGCAGGGCCGCGGCAGCTGGCAAGGCGCCGAGCGGCGCCCGCGCTCCCCCGCAAGCAAAGCCCACGCCGCCTCGCCGGTACGCGCTGCCCGCTCCCTGCCGCGGCCGCGCGCCGGCGCCGGGCTCCAACGCCGGCCGGAGGCAGCCGCGG
>JAYECN010437645.1:7744-22450 GCA_035222435.1 Microcambeva ribeirae | reverse complement strand
AACTTGACCCCGGCCGTCCAACCCCCCCCCCCCCCGCTTCTTATAGTTCCACACAGGAACGCAAAACAATTAAACGAGCCTGAAAGCCACCCGAAGTTGCAATGACGAGGTGAAATGCTCTGTGTTTGTCAAGGGATTTCAGAAAACAGGTGAAGAATTAAGATAGGAATTAATGCCCTGCTTATCGCATGCAAATGAAATATTTAATCTGCCATTTCATCTCTTATGTGTGCTCGAACACCTCCAAAAGTTCTTTGAACAAATATTTAGTTTCCAAGCTATAAATTCATCTTATGCAAAGAGAAAGCTTTTAGGATCTCCAGTTTAAACTCGTTCTTACTGCTTGTTGTGGTGCTGAGAATTATCAAACCGGTCAGCTTACCTTTCCCAGGAGTGGTAATTAAAATAGAACTTGGGGAAAGGGGATAAAAGGAAGAATAATGGCATTCAAAAAAAGTGAGCTCGCCAGTTGTGACTAGCATTCTTCCTAGTTCATTTATTTCCTCACTTAACTCCTTTTCTTCTTTCCCATGCTCTTGCTCTGTTTTTACAGCAACTCTGCAGCATTTTAAGGGCCTTTAATGTCTCTCTAAGAAAGAAAAAATGGAGCAGGGAAACTGTTAGGGAGGAAAACTACTAAGGTATTGCCTAGTTTGGCAGATGAGTTGTCTCAAATGAGAGCTGCTTCATCACACCCTCCCAAGAGAGCAAGGAAAGCACTCAGGGATTGACCAGTCTTTTTTGCACACTGGGCTGGGATGAGATGGAGTGGGAAATGGAGAGGCGAAGGAGGATCCTTCTGAAAAATTCCCCTGGAGGTCGGCTCTCCCCTCCTCCAGGAAGGAGGAAGGTGGCTGTGGTTACAGTGAGATAGTGGCATTTGATAGGCAGGTAGGAGCCCCTTGCCAGCCACAGGCTTTTGGTGGGGGGCAGAGAAGGCAGTAGGAGCCTTTTTCCAGTGGTCCTACACTACTTAGACAGCATTTATGAATGGGTAAAGCTGAACATTGGACAGGACTCCCTGAAGGAAAAGAACCTTTCAGTGGAACCATCAACCTGTCATCACTGCAATAAAGGTGTAACACACAGGAGTGCTGGTAAGAACCCGGGGTTTATTTCCTCACCCTGTCACATGACAAAGGGCCAGGGTTATGAAAGGTTACCCCCTCACATGGAAAGGATCACTGACCCTCCAGTCCAGCAGCCCCTTCTCCCTCCTCCTGTCTCATTTGGTATTTTAACTCATTCCTGTGTCTTTTTTTTTTTTTTTTTAATGCAAAGCCAAGACCCATGTTCAGCTACAAACCCATAAAGACAAGGAATAATGCGCTGGTACATTGCTCTGAAGCACCAACCAGGTCAAAACTAGAGACTTGAACACCCTCTTACATCTACCTTATGTGCCTGTAAGAGTTCCTTTTCCCAGCTGGTGGAGGCAAACCTGAGGGTCTGATCACTGCCCTGAGAAGTTTTTCCAAACAAGCTTCCTGCTGTCTTGCAAGGCAATACCTCTCCAATGATCTGTTTTCCCAATAATGTGAAATCTCCTGGCTGGCCTCCAGGTTTTGAAGTGTCACCTCTTAATGAGCATGGCACAGCGAAACCAGCTTACTTTGATGAGAAACTTAAGACACAGTCTTTGGTCATATCATTCCTTGTTAGACCATTCCTTGTCACATGAGAGATGCAAGCTCTACTACAGCCTCCACATTTGTACGCATGGGCATAACGGGAGCCAAGCCAAGGAAGACTTGGAATCAAGGACATGGGATGGAAGTAACCAGAGATCACAGAATTAACAAGAAAGCTGTTTTCCACCAAAGAAGTTAGTTACAATAGCTTTGCTGTGGTTTCCTCCAGACAGACCCTTGTCAGACAACACTGTTCTACCCAGATGTGGGTGTAGCTAAATGGCTCTCTATGAAGCCTTGCAATAAAACATACATCAGAACATAAGAGAGTGCAAGGCATTCGTTATAGATCTTCAACATTTGTATTACTTTTATGGAGGGTTTGGGGTATATTTAAGATTTATTTAGTGCTCACGGAGCCAAGCAGCAGTGTTGCAAACAGAAAATATTTGCCATCTCTAAAGAGCTGGAATTGTGTTTGAGTTCCTGGATTTGACTTCCCACCTCTCCATACTAAACACCGGAATAAAGGTGTCCAGGAGCTGGATTGCCCCTACTCCTGAAGGAACCCAACACACCACACGGATCAGAGCACAGCCCCTGCCTGGTTTTGTCCAGAGGTCCTGTAGGCACAGCTTCAGTGGCAAAGAAGTGCTAGGGGCAAGGATCCCTTAATTATACCTCCTTATTACTATTATTGTTATTATTATTACTCTGTCTTTGCAGTGTAAGCAGGGAGCAGACCTCAATTTGTGAAGTGCTGAGAAAGCAGAGAACACGAAGATATTTCCCAGCCCAGAGAGTCTGCCAGAGAAGTAGAGGATAAGGGATGAAGGATGAACACGGGAAAGAACTAAGAAACGCAAGATAGTAGCAGCTTACCTGATCAGCATCTACCTTGGGAGAGAGGACACAGACTTTTTAAATGAAAAGAATATTCTAACCACTTTTGACTTTCCTTTTTTATTATTTTTATTTCTTTGGGAGGAGAGGGGTTTCCTTATTGTCATAATAGGGTGAAAGAAAAAGTGAATCAAAAATAAAAGCATGCAAGAAAAATATGAAGCCTGCTGTTAAAAAAATCCTGTTTTTCTTCCATTCAAAATCTGACCAAATCAGCTGGGTTATTTCCATTTCAAATGCTAAAGAGCAGCTGTATAATGCCTGGGATGCCCCTAAGCAGATGAATTGGATTACAAAGTAGATTTGTCCCTTTTCCAAGGAGATACTTGTGGAGGAGTACTGTAAAGTGATCCTAATGAACAGGGTAAGGGGGTGGCTGTTTCTTATCTTATTACCACAAAATAATAAGATGAACAACAAGGGTATTGTTCCTCCCTAAAATACTATTGGCAATAATATTCATGTTTTTCTTTACTATAAGAAAACTTCTAACTGGTCACCACTACAGTCATTGCCACAGAGTAACTAACATTATCCCTATTTTACAGGCAGAGAAGTGGACTTGGAAAGATCAGGGCTTGCTGAAGGCCGCAGAGCCAGCAGTCAGGCAGGAAGAGAACTCCAGATTTCCTGGCTCCCACTCTCCTCCTAAATTCATCATCCACACTCCATCGACTTCTAAACAGTGTTTTCTAAGATAAAAAAAAAAAAAAAAGAAAAAGAAAAATGTCCCATATTCTGCCCCAAATCCATCCTGTGTAATCAAGCACTGCTGGAATGTGATTTAACATGTTTTGGACCAGTTCTGTAATGCCCTGCACAACAGGACATGATATTTTAGTGCCATTTAAATATAGTCCTAACACTATACCTGTATTGGATGTCTGAATAAACCAAAACAGTTTACCTGGGAGAGCTCAGAGAGAGAGACAGTGAGACAGTGTAAGTCAGGAACAGTGAGAGAACAAGACTGCAAGAACACCTATAATGTTCAAGGCAATTTACTGTGAGGTATTCAGGCCTTTGCTACAACAAAAACACTTTTTGCTTCAACTAATGGTTTGCCTGTATGTCAAATTGTATAGATGAAACAACAAATTGCATAGGCTAAACAGTAAGCAATGGTTGGTTAAGCTCTTCAATAAGTACCTCTCAAATAGGTACCCACCTATTGAATCTATTAATTCCTGAGCCATCATAAATCCAGCACACTGATTTCTCTCTATCTAATTAAAAACTCTTTTTTATAGAAAAATGAGCCACTTAAGCTGGACTAAGTATCCGCACAACACAGCATTTCACTGAGGGCTGTGATTGATGACTTATCTTGGATTTAGCTGATGTAGCTGAAGAAGTTACTGCTGTTGGCTCCAGCTGTAAAACAGGGGTATCTGCTCCCCAGCCATGGTGTCTGGTGTGTTAATTTAAACTGAAATCATGTTAGGTTAATTAATAACAGTAGCTGTGAATGAAGCAGCTGAAGGTAGATATCTCTTCTGCCCTGTCAGCAAAGCTGTCAGGGCTCAGGAATCAGGGACTCTTAATTAATGTGTGTTCCAGCAGTGGTTTCTATAAACCTATTCTCCATTTCACCGCAGTGGGCTAAGAGGTGCCATTCCCATCAGCTGCGCTGTCATAGCTGTGAGGTGGTATCTCACAGCTGAGTGCATCATCACTGCTTAAGTTGTGTCAGGCTCACTGGAGATGACCTGGTCTTCTCTCCTCAGGCGAGGCCTATGTGGTTTCAAAAGAAATTAGTTTCACCTCTTTGTATCCAACCTTCATGCAGAGCTGAAGTGCACAGGGCTGTGGTTTATGATGGGAATCTATGCAGAGACTTAAAGGCCTCCTTTATTTCAGCTGAGTTCTGTTTGATCACATTTAGGTTAGATGAATCTTGTGAAAAACAAAACAAGGCACTCATGCTACAATAGGAAATTATTGGAAGGGTTACACTGTGTTAATGAGAAAATACTTTTGAAAACTCATACTAATTAAGATAGGATCTGATTGTAAAATGTAGTGGCCCTCCCTGAGCACCTCTATATTTGAACATTCTTGTTCTGAACAAGACTTTGTGTTCTTCCCATCTTAACTGGGAAGGACGGTTTGTCTAACCAGGAAATTCACCCAGGAGGAGATAGGGTGTGGATCTGAGGCAGAGCAGCAAGTCTTGGATCTTCATAAGCATTTCCATGTGTGAACAAGTCTTTAGCCTCCAGTCACAGACTTCATCAGGAATAGCTCTGTGTGTTGAGTTGTATCACCCAAGCTCTACAGATTACAAAGTACAAATGACCCTGTGAACTTGTCAAGTTCATAGGTTAGAGCTGCCTTCTCTGTCATGCTGTAGGTAGAAAGAGCATTCTGGTGCTGTTTCACAGGCAACACGCTAAAAGGTGGCAGTACCACCAGTAGCCTACCATAATTTGATTTCAAAGTTTGCTGATTATAAGATTTGCCTCAATCTTTTGCTTCTACTGTACAAAGGGTATGCTAAGCCTTCCAGGCAAGCATGGGAAAGAGAGATCAGGCAAAATCTTTTAATTAGTGCATTCAGAAATGAACCTAAACACAAGTGCTCAGGAAGCCTGGTTCGCTGGGTGTCAGCAGGAGGTTCCTGCTCCTTAGGAAGGGTCCCTTACTAATGTGAAGGCTTGATGCTATGGAAAATATGGTCTGTGGGCAGCGCATCAGCTTTTTATATAGTGCTGGTTCTTTTTACCAGCACTGGAGCCAGAAACTCAAAGGCACTTGGCTAAATTACCCATTCTGCCTCCTGGTCAGCTTCTCCATTTCTTTTGGTTCATGGATCTCCTGCTTGGAGATATCCTTTTGCTGAAAGCCCAAGTGCCCATCATGTAGAAGGACCACTGATCTCCCAGAATAGCCTAGAAAACATGGTATTTTCATTGGAAACATCCTTAGTTCATCCATATGCTCCTGGCTCGGAAGAGAGGCTTCTGGTCTAGACCGTTTTACTGAGATGTGCATTTCTCCTTCTATCTGCTGGCAGGTTTCCTCCCCCTCTCCCTGCCTTCTTTGGAGTTTACCCTCTGGAGCTCTCTCCTAGAGCCATCTCCTGCGGGGGAGGTGGAGTCCTACTCTCGCTAAATGTTGTACTATCAGGAAAACACTTGACAAACATGGAGCTTGGGAGGATAGGAGAGTCGAATAACATCACAGTGTAGATGATCTGAGAATTTCCTTCTGCTCAAAGAGTTGTCAGGTTAAGGACACTTTTTTTTCATCATTCCTGTCATCATCTTCTCTTGTGCTGGATTCCTTTAGGTTAAATGATGTCTGAATTAGGCCTTAACTTTTGGAAAACTCAGACTTTTTAGCCTTCCCAGCAGCTGCTCCTCCACTGTCCAATTTTCATGCTGATGTATCCATTTGATTTCATCCTAATCCACACAAAGTTCAGATTTCTTAGCGCTGGGAGAGTTTTGACCCAGCAGGCACCAGAGTAGTTATTATATGGGATTAATGCATCTGCCATGCAAAGATTCTTACAAGACTGTACTTTTTTTTTTTTTTTTTTTTTTTTTTCAGTGTATCATGTTTTAACCCTTCTTTGGCAAGACATTATGTGGTTGTGCTGGTGTGTGAATATATGTCTGACCCCTAAGATGAGTGTGATCAGTTAAGGCGTTGGTTTACAAACCCACATTTCTGAAGTTTTGGAAGTCTGCACGGATCTTGCATGGATTTGGCATTGAAACCTCTGAGAGCAGCCAGAAATCAAGCCCTCTCTGCTCCCACCCTTTTTATTTCTGTGAATGAATATGTAAGAGACCTATAAATCTAAAACTGTGCAGGCGTGCAGGAAATCATAAGAGTCAGTCTGGTGATATTACCGCCGGGAGCTGTGAAATCACCGAGGGTTTGTACTAGCATACACGGCAATGTTGTCTTTAAAAAAAAAAAAAGAAAGGAAAAAATATAAAAACAAAACTAAAGGGGAGATGGCTGTTCTGCTGGGGGCTGCGTGTGGTGGCCGCTTGTGACGCATGGATTCTGCACGTCCACTCCGTGCTCCATTGCCATCAACCTGATGGCAGAAATTCTTTCCACCCGCTTGGAAATCAGCGTTTTTGGGGGCAGCAAGGCAGCTCTGGGACGGAGTCCTTGGCGTTTGGGGAGGGACTCGCAGGTCATTGCTGCTACCACATCCAAAGTCATCGCGGTCTGGCCCGTGCGCTACTCTCCTGCTGGCGGGAAATGGCATCTTCAAGGGGTTCGTCATGTTTCTAGGACCAATGATTATCTCGACTCCACTGCTGTTGCTCGGAGCCCGACGGGGGCAATGTGGTCCGAGGGCAGCCTGCTGCCTCCTCCCCTGCATCCTGGCTGCCGTCAGTGCCCCGGCTCGAGGAGTGGTGAGTGGAGGAGCTCCAGCAGCAGCCCCATGCGAGGGCGACAGAGATTTCGACCTACCCTTATCTACCCTAAGGCCACCGTTGAGCTGGCTGTCTTGCAAAACGATGTCCAAGCAGTGGACGGTGTCCCGATTTCAAAGGGCACCTGCGACTCCCCAGTGCTGTGCCCAGGGTGAGAGGGCCGGTTTGATGCCTCCTAGAGCTGAGGTTTGAGCTCGTAGAGCTGTGGGGCCGTCGAGGCTCCCTTGAGTCCGGACCTACCCGTAGGAGCCCCTTTCTCAGGGAGCTCCGCGCCAGAGCCCACTGGGAACCACTGCAGACTGCAGGGGCCTCGTGGCACCCTCTGCCCGCGGCCCCGCCGCTTTCGAGGTGCGTGAGAGGAGATCTAAAACGCTGCACTGGAAGGTGGGGAAGTAAGAGTCCTCACGCAATTAAAAATCCCCCCATTTCTGATTTTTCCTCCGCCCGCGCGGCTGTGCTCACTGCAGGGTTGTCTTTGCAGCTCGTTCTGGGTGGAGCTCGTTGCTGCTGACAGTCAGATCTTGTTTGCGGTTTGATCTTCTCCGTGCAAAACCCAGGCGTGTTTGGCCACCCAAGAAATGTTCAGCAGCGGTCCCCAACTCAGCGGGGCTCTGCCCTGCGCAGCCTTCCCTGAGCTGCGCGTGCTCGCGTGGGCGCTCTCCCCTCTCCCCCCTTCTCCGATGCTTCTCTAACACCCAACCCGGGCGCCGGGAAAAGTCTCCCTCTTGGCAGTCCCTCATCCCGCTTCTTTCCAAGGGTCGAGGACTTTTTTCTTTTTCTTTTTTTTTCCATGGGATATGCTGAGCTTTGGCCGAAGAGCTGCAGCAATTGAATGTAAAGGCGTTCGAAAAAATTCCCGATCGCACCGTCTAGCCTCATGGATGCCTTTTGCGGAAAGATAAACCGATAAGGCGATAAGGATAAGACCAGTCTCCTTTCCCCTCCCTCCCCTAAGTATTAGCCGTGGCTTGCAAGAAAAAGAAAATGTAAAGACAGGTAACCCCGTACCAAACGAGGAAGGATCAGCACATGGCGTGTGTTTCACGTGATTTATATAAATAAATATATATTTATTTTACTGCTGTTTGGCATCGAGACTAAAAGCATTCAAAACGGGTCTCGTGGACTGGAAATGAAAACCTCCTACAGGTTGCCATGGACCCATGGAGGAGACATGTGCTGGCACATCGATGTAGTCTTTCTGGATCTGGGCAGAGTTTTCCAAAGGGGATTATAAAGAGAGAGCAAGGGCGGAGGGGAATATGCCTGTATCCTTATGCGCCAAAACTGTGTGAGTACATGTATACATATGTGAGGGGCTCCTTTATATGACATACCTCATGGATCTAAGCGGGGAACGCATTTCTTGGTTCAGAATAAGATCAAAGCACGGGGCAATATTTATTTCGATGTAGGCAGGGTCCGTACACCTAAACACACGGGGTGGCCGCCCCTGGGAGACGTGCAACTCGCAGAGCCCTGCCATGAAGAACAGGCACGGAGAGCCCGGAGGGGGGAAACACGCGGCTCTCGCCAAGCTGGGGCCGGGTGCGGGTTCCCCAGGTACCATCCCGGCTTGCAGGAGCGCAGATTTTGCCCGCAGCCCCCTCTCCCCAGACGTGTTCCCAAAAGTTTTAAGCTGCCCTGGGCCAGATATTCTCGTCCTCGAGGAAGGAAGGTGCTGCTGATGATGGTGACGATGCTGATGTCACCCAATCAGCTCCGGGGCGGCCAAGATGCTCCCTGGGGCTGCCGAGGCGCAGGACGATGTCGGTGCTGCCCACGGGGCTCCCGGTGCCCCCACCTCGCGGCCAGGACACCGGGAGCCGCCGGCTGCCGCTCCTGCGCACTGCCCGGGGAAAATAATTAAATAAATGGTTAAAAAAAAAAAAAAAAAAAAGGGAAAGGGCGAAGCGGCTGTCTGGGCTCCTTTCATCTCTGCTGCCCATCAGCAGTGGGGGGCGCAAGAAGACAGCAGTTAGTGCAGGGCCGCGGTGATCACAGCGAGAGACCGCGGGCTGGGAGGGAGGGATGGGGGGGATGCTGCTCTTGGCACTGCAGGGAGGAGAGATGCGGCTGGAGGAGGGGCCATCGCAGAGCCGAGCAGGCCAGGGGAGCAGGAACCCCCTCCTCGGCCAGATTCCCCGGCAGCCAGGCCGCCCTGGATGCTCTGCCCTGGATCCTGCTAGTCTCTTTCATTGCTCCTGCTTTCCTGGGACTCCGCGACCAGCTCCTGGGAGACGTGTCCTCATATGTGTGTGCTCCAAGCCAGCAAGGAAATAGGTGCATCCAGCACGCACAGGGCAGAAGCCCAGGCTCAGCAGCTAGACCTGAGTCTAGCTATTCTGTGTGCCCCAACTTCCCTCCAGCATGGGCTACCTGCTGCAGCTGTCATGCTATTAATCCTGCCCGTGCACAGTACTTTCCTTCCTGAGAAACAAGCCCTTGTCTTTCCCTGCCAGGGTTTCCTAAGTATTTGCTCATTTCCTCTTTCAGAAATAGCGAACACTCTGGCTTTGCTTCTGACAATTTCTTTTCTCACGCTCATTTTCAGACAGCAAAACATGCAATTGCATGAACATGTCCAGATTTCTCTCACCATGCAATGGCTATATGCTCCTGATTTCCAGAAGAAACATGGCTGTCAATCAGCTGTGGGTTCCCACAAGCTGTCCCTATGGATACAGGTCTCTCCTAGCATTCCAGCTTTTCCACAGGCTGCTCAGGTGCCTGATGCTTTGGCCTTGGAAAAGTGAGTGCACAAATGGTGATGAGCAAATACTTTCCACACATTGTCTGTGCAATCTGCTCACTGAGCCTGAGAGAAATCTGTTCAAAATTGAGCTAGTCTAGGGATCACTTGGGAGGCCTTTTCCTTCTATTCAGTCCCACCTGGCAAGCAGGAGCCCTGGCAAGCAGGTCTTACCTGCTGAAGACCCTTTCTACGCCTTGCTAGAGTGTTAAGGCTGAACTGGGAAGGAAGGAGAGCCTGCATGGGGCTGATATTCTGCATTGCTTTTACTCATGTCTCAAGGAATAACATGAGTGTGAGGAGTAACTCAGCAGTGAGGGGTAATTCACATTGTCTCCCTGTCTCCTTCATCCTTTCACTATTTCAGGCTCTGAGTGGCCGGAAAAACAAAACAAAACAAAACAAAACAAAACAAAACAAAACAAAACAAAACAAAACAAAACAAAACCAGCCAAAATGTTCATAAGAAAACATTGATACTAAATAGAGATGAGACCAAAAATCAGTCAGTGGTTCAAGGAAAACCTACAGATTCTTCCTAAGTAAGAAGTAGATCATGGAGAAGGGAAAAAAAAAAAAAAAAAAAAAAAGAGCAATTCATAAATTAAATGAATTTGCTTCAAGAGATCCTCTCTGCCAGAGTGTGACATTTTTAGACAAACTCCCAGAAGATGAGAAGTTATTTCTAAGTGGAATTCAGTGACTTCTCACAGGACTGTGTGACTGTTAGTTGTGCTGTCCATGTCCCTCTGTGGTCCCATGCTCACCTTGGGCCCCTCTCACACTTGTTCTCGGCCAGGGGACCACAGCCTAGCCAAGTTGGGAGGTGCTGATGGCAAGAAAGCATCAGGGAGCCACCTCCAGGGCGCAAACCCTGGGAAGCAGCACTGAAGACCTTGGCAACTTTTTAAGGAGTCAGGACAGAGGTTTTGTTTTTGTGGAAAAACAAAAACAAAAACAAAAACAAAAACCCTAGAGATAAGCTTCCTTATCCATGAGGTCATGTGCAGAAGTCTTGCCCTCCAGATTAAGCAAGGCTACAAAACCTGGTGTAAAGACAGACCACAGGCATCTAACGATTCCATCTCGGCCTGGCTAGCTGTAGTCAACATTCTCTGGAGGTGCAACTGGGGATTTAGAGATTAAGTTTTGGCTCTTGGCAGGCAAAGTTGGTTAGCCTCTACTGCAACGTGGTTTCACAGCTCTATGCTTGAGTTTTTTTCTGTCTATTTGTTTTGGGGAATGTTCCAGTGAGGCAGAGATAGGCACAGACTGAGCAAGACTTGTGCACCAGCATGACAGCTTTCTTAGGACACGCGACCTTGCTGTGGAATGGGGTAGTTCTCATTGAGGTGCCCATCCTGGGTGGCTGTTTTCTTTACTTTACTCCTGTATTGCTTGTTTCATTTACAAACTTCCCTTCCACCTCTCCTCAAATCTGTTTCTGTATACATGTCTGTAGCTTGTTTGCACGAGTTCATATTTGCTCCTACTCCAATCAAAAGGAAAATTCTCCTTCCTTATGAGAGGAGCAGAACTGGATTTCCAAAGCAAGGTATTCAATTAGGGCACTTCAAGAAGTGTCTGAACAACTACCCCGTAAGCTGGGAAATGTCCCTTAGAAGATCCTGTATCCCATAGATGGCCTTTTCCCAGAGGAACTTTCCATAGGGATTTCTTGATCCTCTTCCTGTGGGGGAGGGGAGGATGATCAGAAATTTCTATGGAAATCCCCTCCCAGAATCCAAGACACGAGCTGGGACTTTTGCATCCATTTTCTTTTCCAATGGGATCTGACTCCCAGTGTCTGTCTGGATGCTCTGAATCACAGCTGTGCTTCTCTGCACACTTGCTGGCAGGAGTTCACGCTGAAATCCGTTCGACCCAGTGAGAATATCGAGATTCAGCCTCTGTGCAGCAGAACCAGATCTAAATAAATAAATAGGGCACTATGGTTATAATGCAAAGAGCTGCGTGGGGGAGACGCAGGCGGCCGCTGCCTCTCACTACGCTCTGCTTGTTTGCAAAGGGCACAAACGGTTCCGTGCGTGGCAAACGCCTCTTCCCGCAGCCGTTTCCTCGTGGGGGGAGCGGGGATCGCTGCCCCCCGTGACACAGCGGTGCTTGGAGCGCGGGGCCTCCCCGGGAGAAGCGCGGCCGCGGCTTCCCCCGCACTGCCTTCTGCTTTCCATGCAGCGAGACACGGCGTTCATCAGCACGGCCGTGACACTTGCTGGGGAGGGTGGCATTTTTTTTCTTTTTCCTTTTTTTTTTTTTTTTTTTATATGTATTTTTTTTTTCCCCACCTGTGTGTTAATTTCAAGCAGTGAAACCGCTAGTTCCTTCTGTGGGAACAGGGAGGAGGAGAGAAGTGCAAAAGGAATTTAAAAATGCAGGCTGAGATACAGGAGGAAAACACAGGGAAAACACAAGCCGCGGTGGCACGGCCGAAACGCGACGCACAATGCAGCGAAAGGCTGTTTTGACAGCCGTTTGCCTGCAGATATCTCCTGGTGACATTCCGTATCTCCGAAGCGACCTCCTTTCGGACATCTTTGGGCACCAAAAAGCAGGTGGTTGCACCTCTGGAAACCCTCCGTGCCTCTAACCGCTCCTGCAAGCGCTGCTCAGGTGCAGCAGGGCACGGGCGGTGCAAGCAACGGCGGCGGCTTCCAGGGAGATGTGCAGCGTGGACGGCTCAGTTATTGCTGCATGAAATGGAAAGGGAAAAAAGCAGAGCCTTGCCGTAGGTATCGTTGAAATAATTTTGATTTCCATTTACCTGTCCTTTGCACCGAATTAAATACACCCTCTAAATACCCTTCTATTTGAAAATCAGTGAGCTTATCACGCAGATCGTGTTTTTACCACTTATTTTAACATAAAAGGATGCCGCAGTTTTACGACTTTCGAAGACTCTGGAAAGTATGGCAATTAAAATCGAAAACCCGAATACCTGCACGATTTGCTCACTGCAACTGGTAAAGACACAGATACAGTTTCCCCTGGCAAAGTTGCACTGAATATCCTAGGAGATCGGGCCCGAGAATTTCACGTTTTAATCTAAAAAGTCACAAACCTCCAGAGCCTTCTGCAGTGACAGGAAAAAGCTGCTTCCGGCCGCCAACAGGTTAAAAAAAAAAAAAAAAAAAAAAGAATAGACAGATGCCCTCCGTAGATAAGTTGGGATGCGATATTTAAAGCTGCACAGAGGCTGAGATGTGCCCTGGGTGGGACCCTGGAAATACTCTTACATGCTCCCCTGGACACATCCCACACTCAGGTCTGATCTCTCTCTCTCTCCTTAACGCCACTTACGTGTTATTCGCTGTCATTGTATCAGCTTCTCTTTACACCCCAGAATAATGCGCCCATTATTCTCTTCTCTCCAAGCTTCCACCTCTAACCATGTCGTAAAAAATAGCCTTAATAAAACAGTGATAATTACGCCATTATTGTTAACACTACCCATTAAAAATTTAAAAATAGGCTTTCTGGTTTTGTCACCCATTTTCACCACATATCACTTATTTCGGCACTAAATCGTTGCATGATATGTTAAAACTTTCTTCCCTGTTTAAAGACGACGTGACTTACGTTTTAGCTAAACTGGAAGCTCATCCTGAGTTCACAGGCAAAACTGGATAGTATCGGTCAGAAGTTACTGACTCCCTGCTGTCCGGCTAAGAAAAATTAATATCCCGGGGGTACAAAGTGTCTGATGTGTTTTTTCTTTCTAGAAAATTAGCACTTTCGAATTAAACGGTTTGATTTATGAGTACATCACTCTCACAATGTTTTAATGTTCCGTTATTATATCCTGGTCTCGGGAAGGGAGAGTTTTCCGTTTTCTTGTGGTAAGCGGGGCGCCTTCAGCAGCGGTAAAACTGCAATCAGGGCTTTACCCTTTTGAACAGGGTGGCCCTCGTATACCCTCGGCCATATATCAGCAAAGCAAGCTGTAAACTCGGAGGAATAAATCAGTATGAAAAGTTTTAAGAACAGTTGTGACATCCTGACTGTGACCAACAGAGCAAGGGAGACTTAATAGGTTTTAAATCTAGGTCTGGAACATGCAGTGAAAAAAAAAAAAAAAAAAAAAAAAAAAAAAAAAGAGAGAGAGAGATACAGAGAGACACTTTCCAATCTGCTTGGAAATTAATCCCAAATGAGGGAGTCTCCTTCCAAATCGGACTTGACAGATCTGTGGGAAACACTAGACAGAGAGCAGAGAGCCGGACCCTGCATTCCCTGCGAATCCAGCCTCCCCTCCACGCCGGGAGAGACAAGGACAGGGCTCACCGCACATCTTATCTAACTGGAGTCGTCCACGTAGAGCGGGTTATTCACTGTGATGCTTCGATTCACCAGGGAATGACTAATAAACACAGTGTAGGATCCTCTGTACTATTCTCATCTAAATTGACGCCAAATTTTTTTTTTTTTTTTTAGTCTGTCAGATTTTTTTTCCACTCAAACCCTTAGTTCTCCGTGTTTACCCTTGAAAAATAACCGTAATTTGTGTGTGCGCCTGTTGATACGCGTGTGCTTTCCAGTCTGTGTTGCTGCAGGCTCAGTCAGACTGTGCCTGGCAATGGCATCATCTTTTAACAAAACCCTCCAAGTGGAGGCATATGAGGGGTGAGATCCTGGTGGGAAGGGATTAAGGATGGGGAGAGGAAGGAGGGAGCAGTGGCTCGTAAACGAAAACGATAAAGCTGGTGGGGATCGGCTAGCACAGTCCGCGGGAACCATCTCCGGAGGCTCCGGTCTGCAAGGAAGGATTTCCAACGAACTTGCCCGCCTCCCACTCCGGGAGCATATTCCGAAATCAGCCTCCCCCTCCCCCCCCCCGTTGCTGTCTTAGTTGGAGAGATTGGAGAGAGACCAATCTGTGCCTCGCTTACGGAGGAAATCAAATCTCTCTCCTTGCCGGAAAAAAACAAAAAAAAAAAAAAAGCCCACCCGCACCCGCCAGGCCTACCCCGCCGCGGTGGCCAACGTGGGGGGGGGGGCC